>VXAL01003134.1:407494-465616 GCA_013399475.1 Chauna torquata | reverse complement strand
CCCCCGGCTCTCGGGCTCGCTTGCAGCTGGGGTCTCCCCTGGAAGCTGGCTGCAGCGTCCCGGGGAAGATCGCTGCGGGACCTCGGGCTGGCTCCGCACGTCCCATTAGCTGCCGTAGGCTGGAAAGTAGAGGGAAGCGAATCCCTGTGCCTCTCCCGCCTGGGAGCAAAGGCAGCAAGGCGGCTGGCAGCGCTGAAGTGCGGAGTTTTACTTGGGTCCGGGGCAAGGAGAGAGAGAAGCATTCTCTCTCTTTTTTTTTCCTCTTTCCCCCCTCTCTCTCTAAATTGACTGCTTTCAGAGCGATGTATTTGCAAGGCGGTGAGGTGCTGCTTGCCAAACCTGTCGGTGCAATGAATGGAGATTTCTTGGAAGTCAGAAGTCTCCAGGCTGCTTCCAAGTTTTGTGAGCCTCCGGGGGTGACATTATTTGTATTCCTGTGGTCCTTGCAGGCAGGAAACTTAGAGAAGAGGAGCCCAGCTCAACGCTGGGGACATGTCCAGTGCTATGGAAGTTTAAACTTCATGTTGGAGGATCAGGGTTGTAAAGGCCAAATACTCAGCTGTACTTTGCACTCCAAAGCAACAGCATTCTCGCCTGTTTCTAGTTCTGAAATGCTCTGGTCTCTTCTGTGCAACAGTTGAGACTTTTTGGTTGGGGCTGGCTGGAGAAGCAGGTTGGGGATCCAGCCTTCTGGGGCAAGCTGCATGGCAAAGATAATTTGGAATTGGAGTTGTGAATTAACAGTTTGGCGGCTGTTTTCTGACGGTCTCCTTAGAACGTTTAACAAGGTATTGCCTTTTCAGAATTGAGAACTAAGTAGTAACTTAAGAGAAGGTTGGGAAGGGAGCTGGTTGTTTTCAGGTCAGGACAGAGGTAGTTTACCACAGCATTCTGGCATTTGTTTTATCTTTATTGTCTCTATCATGTTATTTGAGAGAAACTCTCTAAAAATCAGGCTTAAAGTATGCATTGAGTGAAAATCTTTGGTGAAGGATCCTTTCTGCTAATTAAATGCCATTGCTTATAATCATAATTTGATGTCTGATATATTTATCACTTTAAAAATAGCACTAGTAGTAATTAGTGCATCTGCTACCAGTTTACTTGGTGTTGTGCATTGGAAACCAGTTTGTATATAGCAACACTCACTCTTCTCCTGGGTAATTATTTACTTGTATTTGCTTAGGTTTCTTATGCAACGATGGGAATGAGGTAAACCTTGTAAAATAAGTTAACAGGCTTCTGAGACAAATGAAATCTTTGAAGAACACCTGATTTATATCTCCTCTATTTTAAATGTTTAGCATATCCAAAACAGTGAACTTTTCAGAATAAATATATGTTAAAAGTGGCTGGTTTGGTCTTTAAATCCATTTTCATACCTGAATGCCTCTGCTATTAACTCCAGCCTGACACTAATACATTAAATTATCAGAGTAATTTTATGTGTGGTGGGCTAAGGATGTCAGCCTGTCAGATAACACTTCCTTATCTCCAACTAATTCCATCTCCCTCCATCTCCACTTCAACCCAAAGGAGAATGTGGTTTGTAGTATATGATACAGTGCAGATTGCATGGTTATAACCCGATGTTTGCTCCATCTACAACTGTAGGTTAAGTTGTTAACGTGCATTTAGACAGCTGTCTGCTTTAGAGATGTTTTAATGTGGTTGATCATGGGGTGGGATGCTTGTGGCAAAGTAAAGGGCTGTTTTATTCTTCTTAGTTGGTAAAGATTTAATTCTCTGTCTTCTTTGATCTCTTCTCTGCCCATCCTTCATCTTGGATGGAGAATGGATGTGGTTGTTGGTTTTTTTTCTGTTTTTTTTTTTTTTAAGAGTTCTTGCACAAGATTTTGTTTGTTTGTTTAGGAATCCCAAGTTGTGCGGGCGACACATTACTCTAAGGCCTTATTTCAGCTAATAGCCAGTAGCATTATTGCAGAATAGTTTCCTGCCTTGCTAAGATTTAACTTGCATATTGTCTTCCTTTGTCTTTCTAAATCCGGAGCACTACCCTAGGTGATGATGCATATAGGATAGTGACGTGAAAGACTAGGCTTGCCTTATTGTTCTGCTCAGCTGCCAAAAAGGCTCAAAACAAACAACCCAACCCACTTGTGCACAAGGAAAACGTAGGTGGCCAAGGTGCAATGATAAACTGTAATCATTGTCTTGAAAGTCAATTTGCTGTTCACACCAAAGCTATCGTTCAGGGCAAGTCAGAGTGTTTGTATGGCTGTGAGAGTTTCAGGATGTTTGAATGAAGTTCCTGCCTGCCTTCCGCTCCCTCTCCACACATGGAAGCACGGGGATGTGATCTAATCCGCCCGTGCTTGCATCCTGCCCTACCTACCATGTGTTGTGCTCGCTCGTAAGAGCCTGGGGTCTGAAAGCAGTGCAAAAAGATGGGATTTGCACAGTGAACAGTCTGAAACGCAACCAGAAAGTTCTGACCTGGGAGTAATTTCGATTTTGATAGAAGAAAAAATGTGTTTATGTTAGTAGGTCTAGTTTTTATGATGCAGGTTTGAGCAGGAGGAAGAAGGGCTCAGCTGTGCAATATTTTCACTGGTGTTGCTCCACTGCATGACACTCAGGGAACTGTTCCTTGGACTCCCCATGCACTCAGCTAAGCGAACTCGAACTGGTTTGGCGCAGTGTTCACAAAAGTAGGACAGGCTTGATTTAAATGTATGTTAATTAAAAATAATCAAGTCTGTAGCAGAGCCTGAAATGCATATGCTGGACCTTAAGAAACCTGCAGCCAGTGAAAACTACTGGGATTTCCCTATTTCTATATAAAGACTTTTTTCTGGTCAGCAAAAGGGGGACCTGATTGTATGAGGAAACAGTGAAACTCGTTGCAGAGGGTAATGAAGCTGAAAAGTAGGAAGGGGGTGGGGAGAAACTGTTTCTTCCTTGCTCTATTAATCTCTTGGTTTTGGTAACTCCAGCGGGTATGATAAGGAAGCGATAGCAGCCCATAGATAGCAACACACTGCATGCCAAATATAATTCATTACCCACCTTGTCCAAAGGTCATTAAATCAATGATCTTAAATCAGTCATTAGGCTGGTGATTGGGAGCTGTGATTAATGCGTGCTAGCCTGTGAAGTCTGCAGTACCCCTACGTTTGCAGGCCTCCAAAAAAAATAATTTTCCAACTCAGACCCTTTCCAAACAGCCTTAAAAACACGGAGTTATTTTTTGCTTCGGAAACACCTAAGACACAACTCATAAAATGCTTGGCTGTGACTTTACTGGTTCAAAGTCAACATCTGCATGGGCGTGCTGGGAGGGAGGACGGCGGCAGCGGCACCGCGAGCCGCCTCGCTGATGCAGAGCTGCGCTGAGCTCGGCGCCACGAGGATGCTCCAGCTGCTGCACCCGTGGGCTTCGGCCTGAGTGCTTCGAGCTGCTGAATCGCAGCTCGCTCCTGCAAAACCCATTCGGTGCAGGAGTGTGGGATTTGCTGCTGCGGGTAGCTGCATAAATGTCAGCAGGAACAGATATGTCCGGGCTCTTCTGGGCGTTGAGAATCGACGAGCTGGCAGGGAAAGGGTTTGGTCTTAAAAAGCATGGGCTCTGCTGGAAGGAGCCCGGAGACTCGCTGTGTTTCTGATCGTGGAATTGTTTTGCTGTGCTCGTGCCTCTTGTGAAACGCTATCTCTGCTTTCCAGTGTGCGCTGATGAGGATGCTGGCTCCCCGATAACGCTTTCTTCTCGCAGGGTGGGGACAGGATGTCCCCTTCAGGAACGTGGGCTGCCACACTGCCCACAACCGCCAGCGCAGCGGAAAACACTGTTTGTTCATTTGAATTTGCCTTCAAACGGCTCTCTGTGCAGGCACCTAGATAGATAACGCTGAGCCCCGTGCCACAGCAATTCATGCGTGCCTCTTAGGCTGCTCTGCTTTCTTCTCAAGATGCAGCTTAAAAAGCCATGTTTGGGTTATCTGGTCTATTATGGTGGCATTAGTGCTAAATACTGTACGCTACAGACTATAAATGCTCTGTTTTGAAATTTGGGTAATAAACGACTAATTGTTGAGGTGTTGTGCAGCTGGCTCGTAAGCCCAGCTTTCACAGCATGGGCCCAGGAGAAGTCACGAGACCGTCCCTGCCGCTCGCAGACCTCTGCTTGCCGGCTGAGGTCACACCACGCTCGGCTGGCTCGTGTTTTCTGAAGTGACTTGGGCTCAGCTTTTGGCAGTTTGATTCACGAGGGTTTTAACATGCAGTTCCTGGAAGGGGTGTTCTGGAGGGATGCTAATCTGCTGGGTTCACTTTTTTTTTTTTAAAGGAAAAAGGGAAAAAAGAAAAAAAGCTTAAGTTGATTGCAACTGTGTCCATAAACACAGGGCAAAAAAAAAATGGTAAGATCAAATCATGACCTTGTCTCTTAAACTAGCTGAAGGGTTTTCCGAAAATGTTTCACTTGAGGAGAGAAGAGGAATGGGAAGACACCACTCCTTTACTTCTAGTGCAGTGGCCCAACAATATTAAACCCTGGTGAACTTTAAACTTAATTAATGTTCATTTAAAACTCACTGAATTGTGTGCTGCTCCGTCCCTGCTGAAGTCCAAGAGAAGCTTGTCCTGAACTCTGTGGAGCTGCCGCTCGATCTGTGCAGAGGGGGAGAGGGATCGCTCTCCGTGGCCTAAATATTTTGACAATGACTTCTGTGTCATGGCCCGGAGCTTGGCAATGCTGCGTGCAGTGGGAGCTGTGGGCAGCTGCGTGGAAGAGAAAGCTTAGAGGAAGCCTTTGAGCCTTTCACTCTCGAGCACATGGCAATCATTGTGCCTTAGAAAAATCCCTGCCCAACATGTCTCGTGACTTTTTTTCCCCCCTTGAGTGCCCAGTTTCTTTGGGGATGTGTGTGCGGGGGAATGTTCTTTTTCTCATCCTTGGGGTGCTGCTGTCTGTAAATCTGTCTTTTTTTCTATAAATCTTAGGTCAAACCCACCCTCGCTGCCACACTGCTCGGCCGTGGGGCCTCAGGGAGCTCTACCCACCCGCGTGCACAGGCTGTGGGTTGCCTGTCCCCATTCCCTGGCTCTCCGGCATGCCAGCCATTCAGCCCACTGCCAGGCCCTTAGCACTCCATGTGCTAAACTTGTTGCAGGGAGTTGCTAGGAAACTCAAAGTGGTTTCATGGCTTTTTTTTTTTCCTGTTCTAATTTTTTTTTTTCAGTGTTGTGGTGTTGACTGAGTGAAGATCAAGGCAGATACACTTAACTTGAGGCACTGTGCTCTTCCAGGTGGTTTGAAGGATGTTTTGTGCTTCCAAACTCAGGGTCTATGTAGGCTGAAGATGTTGGATCCACATAGATCTTTCCTCTCTTCCCTCTCTTCGAGCCTTGCATGGGTTTTTGTTCATTCCTCACTCATGCTGGGACCATGAAGCCAGCTCAGTTTCTGTAGGTGGCTGATGGTGTGGTGTACCAGCAAAGAACCTTCTCGTTGTTCCTCTGGCCTCTGCTGCTGTGCTTGGGTGCAAGGTTCAAAGCATCGCGTGGAGCTGTTCTGCTCCTTGACTAACGTACTGCTGTTTGGCCTTGTTGGCTCTCACTGCCTTCTGCTGGGCCACTGCTGAGCCTTTAAGGCAGGAAAATGCTCTGGTCAGATTTTTTTTCGCATGGCCACGTAGAAAAGAAGTCCTTGGTCATTGCTTGAACTCTCTGGCAATGTTACTTTTTGTAGCCCGTACATGTCAAACCAGAGGAAGGCGTTTCTGCGTTTTTATTAACGCTTTTCTATTTGTTTTGCAAGCCACTTCCACTTCCCCCCAACTCTTGCAAAAGTATTGCCACAGCTGCCAGAGCAGCAGCGTTGGTGCAGCCCACGAGGTCACAGCTCAGCCCTCGTGCTCTGCCCAACCTGATGCCCGCGGGACGAACCTCAGTGTGGGTGTGTTTATTTACTGGGGGATGCTAGCACATGCAGCCCCGGGGGCTTTGGTGCTGCGATGTGCAGGTGGAGCAGAAGGGCTCACTGCACGTGTGCTGTGTTTGTCACTCTGGCAGGCAAGAGAGCCTGCTGGCATCCTCTCCCATCTTGTCGGGATGAGGCTCAGAGTTATTTCCCCAAGCACATGTTTTGCACCTGAAGTCACAACTTGCAAGCTTAAAATGCTCCTTGTAAAGAGCTGAGCTCCCGGGAGGCCTGTGCAGGAGCTGGGCGCAGCGTGCGAGGCTGCTGGCAGAGCGAGAGACTGGCTGAGGTTAAACCTGGGCTGGCTGGACACAGGTGGGATCGCTCACCATGGCCTGCAGCAGGACAGGTGCCTCCCTCCCCTGGCTGATGCGAGCTCAGGGTCTTCTCTGGCTCCTGCGAGTGGCACAGCGTCCTGGGGCTCCCCCACTGCTGCAGCCACACCGCTGCGCCCGCTCGTCACTGCAAGGGGTGAATTCAGCACTTCCAAAGAAAATTTAGGAAGAGTTATTGTGACAAACTGAAGTGGCTCTATGGGGCTTGTCGGACATGGAACTAATTTCAGCTCCCATTGATTATTTGACAGTAATAGGAACACTGACTCAAGCCTGTCTATCCTGTGTTTATTGATGCAGACAGCTCAGGCAAAGTTCATTGGCAGGCAGTTAATCATTGTTCTCCCTGAGAAATATCTAAGCAAGCAGTTGTTTGCATACAAAGACATGCAACGGGAATATGCTGCATGGAAAATCAAGCCAGAGCTATCAGCCCCCAAATACAGCATCCACTGAAAGGAGACCATGGGGGCTTTTCCCCTCTTGCTTCTCCGTCTCAGTGATACCTGAAACATCAGCACTCCCAGCATATGGAGAGAAGGGACAGAAACGTGGTGGCATGTTGTTGCAGGCCAGCCTCAAAAGGGTCATCCCAGGCTTGGGAAGACCCCGGGCAACCAGCCATGCTGGCAAGCAAGCCCAGACAAAACCCCGGTGGGACCAGTTGGAGCGCTTTCGCTGCTAGCTCCCTTCTTTGTCACTAGTGAAAGACAGCTCGCGTGGGGTTTTCGTGTGCCTCACCTAGCAGCGTGCTGTGCCTTGGCAGCAGTGCTGCCTGAGGAAGGACAGAACAATCCTGCCTTCCGGTAGCGTGTTCTGTGAAGGCTTAAAATAGTTCCTGCGTTTGTCAGAACCTGGATTTCACAATAGCTCAGGGCGGGAGTCACAGGCAAGGACCAAACAGCCTTTTCTGTCACCTGAAACTGCCACCTCTTACCCCTTAAATCCATAAAGCAGCACTGTCTCTGTGCCTTTGCCTTCGAGGAGTAATTGTACTTGTTCCCTGTCCCGTTCCCAGTGTGTTTGGCAGTAGCATGCCAGCACCAATCTTTCTCCGGAGGGCTCCACCAAGATCCTTTCTTCCTCTTGCTTTGTGTCCTGAACATTGGCTCCTGGCGTGGCTTTCTAGAAGTGGTTTATTGGATAACTTTTATTTGTTGAGTGTTCTCTTGTGAAGTGCATGCCCCGCTCCTGTCTCTGCACAGACCTGTCAGCCTACGTCTGTGTGGTGCATCGATTTGCAAAACGGCTGCTCGTGGCCATAAGAGCATTTGGGGTTTTAAATGCCAAGACTGTAACAAATTCAGCTATAGTTCAGCAGCACATCCTGGGCAGTATGCTGGTAGCTGTCTGCTCTAGTTTTTGTGCTAATTAGCACTCCAGGGACAAACTATCCATGGCATTAAAATGCCCAGCAGTGGAGGAGCTAAATGATGGAAGTGGATGTTTTTTTTTTTTTTTTTTTTTTTTTGATTGACCAGGCATAAGTCACAGACTAGCATCAGTTTCTGTTCTTGGGATCTCACCAGCTAGGTGTTCTCTTCTGTCCACAAATTTCACTGGAAAATACGATGGTCTGGGAAACACCCTAGTTTGTCAAAGAGTATGTATTTTGGGGTGTTTTGCCCACGAACAGAAACTCTCCCCCCATCTCTGCATTCTCTACACGGACTTTTGCTTTGTTGAAGACCCTGTGGTTGGGCTGGAGCTTGCAGAAGACTTTGCAATTGCTGTTCAAATGCTGGATTTTTGCAAGACGTTATTTCAAATGATGTGGCTGTCTAGCAAACTCACTGCTGGTGAGTAAACCTAGGGTACTCCCTTTAGTCATCTTGGTTTTCTATTCCTCTGTATCATTGTCTTTAAATCCCAAAGAAAGGAAAAGACAAACAAAATAGCTGTCATGAGAGAAGTTTTCATTTCCCTTGCTTCAAAATGGGGGCATGACCCCCAGTGAAGCTCAAGGTAGAGGTGAAGCTGTAGAGAGGCAACTCTTCTCTTCCATCCCGCAGCTCTTGGAGAGCGAGCAGTGGATGCTGCCTTTCCTGGGCCTGGCACTGTGTCCCCTCACCGCGAGGAATATTGTCCAGGCCAGCAGCTTACAGACCCGGAGACGCAGGTTCCTTCTGCATAATTGCTGGCTTGCCTTTTTGAGGTCGGAGTGGGCTGTATTTTGCTTTGTGCTGATGTCTCAGGGCAGACTCTGCCCTATTGCACAAGGACAAGCAGAAATCAGAAAAGGCCTTTAAGCCCTAAAGCATCATCCCATGCCTCAGATGTCTGAAATTGGCTTGCAGGGATGGCAACGTAAGCATTCGGCCTATTTAGCATCCAAACAAACCTGCCTGGAAGAATATCTCTGTTGTAATATGTTGTATGCAGGAAAATACCAGCAGAGAAGCTGGAGGAAATTGCCAGACGTGGGTTACAGAGACCGCACAGCATGCTTAGCCAAAATCTGACGCAGCCTGTATGAATCTGTCTGGCTGCGCAGAGCTTTGGGAGCTGGCTGGCTGCTGTGAGGGGCTGTGACACAGCCGTCTGCCTGCCTGATGGGGGACAGCTGTCACTCAGCGTGCCGCGGGGTCTCCTACGGCAGAAACGCTGAAGGCTGGGTTTGGGCTCAGCGGGATCATGGGCAGCTCGGGAGGGGTCAGCAGTGCCGCCTGTTGGAGTCTTGGTCCTCCCAGTGGCAGCTGTGTGGGGAACCAGTCTCCCCTCCATGGTATAATGGGTCATGCTGGAGGAGATTTGTTTTCTAAAATCTGCTGCTGAGCTCATGGTCTCAGGTCACCTTCCTGCTTCAGCTTCTGCTCTAATATGGGGCCGTGAGGCATTTTGATTCCTACTGCAAAGTGCTGTGAGCGCTCGGTTGTAGCAGAGACGTTATTGCAAAGCCACAGAAAGCACAGGGCTCGTGCCCATACCATCTCCTCAGCATCCCAACCCGCGTGAATTTGCTGTCGCTGTTTCAAAGGCTCATGTTCTTGTGTCATGAGTTTATGGTGTCTTGGGGTGGCTTCTCCTTGGAGATGATGGTCTCGCTTCTGCCAGCTCATGGGATCCCATCCCTTGCCAAACCGCATCCCCAGTGTTCGTGGCTAGAACAGACAAGGAATCAGCAGCGGCCAGGAAAACACTCTCATTAAGGACAAAGTGGTGGAGAATGGCAGCAGCTAATTCTGTCGTGGGCATCTATAAAGTCCCAGAATTGCTGTTTTAACGCTTAAGATAACTCTTGACTTGTGTCAAAGCCACACAGACCTAACAGCCTGCTAGGCTGTGGCTGGTGTTGCATCCCTTCCTGCTGGTCTTGTCCTCAAGTGAAGATGACATGAGGCCCTACCCAGGGCCCTCATGAATGAATTGAGGAGAAACCTCTTGTTCCAAGGAGCTTCCACTGGTAGCATGATTTGGCTAAATCATGATTTAGCATGATTAACATGTATGTTTGGACTGAATGTGAAGCAGTGTGCTAGCAGGTTCATATCTAGAAAGGATGTGAATCGGGGGGTTGCTGGGCTACTCACCGTTGGTCACAGGAGTAATGATTGCCACAGTGAAACGCATGGACTGTGATCTCCCCTGCCCACAGCTCGCAGCCTGGTTTGCAAAACTGCGTCCTCCAGGTCCCTGCTCAGAGCCTCCAAAATGCACAGCACGAGAGAGGCACCTGCCTCCAGAAGGACACCTACCTTTGGGCAGGAGATCCTTGCAATACGGACTGTTTCCTGGCATTCCTCGTAAAACAAGCGCTGCCATGTGCACAGGGACTCACCATCCCAGCGCGCGGTGCAGCTCTGCACCCGCTCCTGGTGGGCACCGGTGCTGGCAGCCTGCCTGCCCTGTGCCAGCGACGGCTGTGGGTTCAGTGGGTGCGTGGACCACAGGGACCACGTCTGATGAGGGCGAGCACCTTGGATGCTCGAGGCTCGCAGCAGGAGGCTGAGGCTGCCGTGTGGCACTGGAGGGCTCTGGCATGCTCACCTCTGAGGTTCTTCAGGTGCCTTCAGGGCCCCAGAGTCCTGGAAGGGCTGAGCTAGCCTGGACCCCGCCGGTGGGAAGTGTGCGATAGCTGACCTCAAAGGGAAGCCCCACCTTCTCTCACAATATTTACTTCCCCTCCTTGGCTCTCTCCCAAGGCCATAAGTGCAGAGCAAATGTGCTGGGGCACTTCTTGCAGCGTTTGGGAAGCGCTGCGCTTTCCCTGTGCTTGCTCTGCTCCGCTTCTCCCCCTGCACCTTGCCCCAACCTGCCTGCCCTCCTCTGGGTAGCCAGTGGCAACTTATTAAGACACAAGCTTGAGCCAAGAAAAAAAAATAACCAACAAAAAACTGTTCTGAAACCAGCAGGAGCTGCTGTCTTGCATTTGGGCAGCAAGCCCAGGTGGAAATGGGTTTGTCCCCTGTGGTAAAGACATAGCTGTGCATGCCAACCAGTGCGAATTCAGCAAGCCTTCAAAACCCAGCAGAGAGTCAGGAGTCCCTTACTTCCCCTCCCTACGTTACATGGCTTTTCCCTCATTCCCTCCTCCCCTCCCCAGCCTGTTTGGTGGTACACAGCAACTCTCACCTCAGCCTTGTAAAACTGCTCAGCAGGGCTTCTGGTGTTTACACAAGGAATTAATCCTACTGTAAGCTCCTGCGTAGGTTTTCCAAACACAGATACATAAACTACAAGGCAGTAAGAAAGGTCCCAACTGCTCCCGCAGCACGAGCATCCCTGCCGTGACTTCCTCCCCCAGGAAGCAGTCGCGATCCCAGCTGGAGCTCAGCCCTCGTGGCTCAGCCACGAGAGGCAGCCCGGAGGGGGCACGATGAACAGAAAATGGGCAATGAACTGAAATCGTGCCGTAGGGGCTTTCCTGTGTTGGTGGAGGAGCAGGGTGGGCGAGCTAACAGGATTTCTTCTGTCCCTCGATCTGCTGATTCAATGTGCTTCTGGGAATGGTGTTGAGCTCCTGAGTCAACGGCTGCTGTCTCGCCCCCTCTCCTTGCCGTGACACATCTGATAGCGGAGCCCTTTGTACAGACTGTCTTGGAAATCACCTTTTTGCATTTGGTTGCAGACTTCCAATTTTTGCAGAAGTTGTGCAAATTTCCAGTTGCGAAATGCAAATTTGCCCCAATAGTTTTGGGGGAAGCGAGTGGACAACATCAGGTGGAGAAGACCCGAACAGTGGCATCACATGGTGCCTCATGCTGCTGGTCCGGTGTTAGCAGCCTTCTTCTGGTGCATGACATCTGCAAGCAGAGCTGCCCCCGTGCAGCTGTCAGTGCCCTCTTTCTAGGCAGTGAGAGCTCCCTTGGGGAAGGGGTGTTTGGAGGGGATGGAGGTCAGAGTCACTAACTCAATGTCACTAACAGAGTTGTTATGAGGAAAGGGGAGGGAAAGTCAGCAGAGGTTTCCCAAACAGCAGGACAAAGAGGTTTGGATAGGTTTCTAGTCATTTGGTGAGGCAGGTTGCAATAAGCAGGTTAAAGGGACTATATGAAATGGAAGGGGCAACCAGGAGAGCATACGGAGTATTTTTCTTACTGTGATCAGAGCAGCTCACTGAAATGCAACACCAGGAATGCTGGCCGGTCCTGGGAAATCAAGATGCACCCTTCTTGTTGCTTTCCCTGTGGAGGAGGACATCCCTATGTTTCCCTCACACGTTGCGGAAAGCTGTCGTTATGAGGAAGGGATGAGGTAGGGATGTTCAGGGCTGCTGATGGTTCACATCTGTACTGTGAATTTGGTTGGATTTTGGAGATACTGCCTACAATATTATCGGGGAGCCTGTAGATACTAAGATCTTCTTGCTTCCATCTCTTCTCATGCTACAAACAATAGGATGCCTCTCGTTGTCTAAAAGCCTCTTTCTCTCCATAATGGGAAGTGGTGTGGACATTAGAGACTGGAGGGAGGATGCTTCAGCCCCCACACGGCATTCGTCCCCTATCCAAAGCTTTGGGCAGGCTGAGGGAGCAGCAACGCATCTGCAAGCTTCCTGTGCTTGTGTTGCGGATGGTACCCGGCTGAGCTGAGCATGAATCGGCGGAGCAGGAACTGTGCAAGTACTGCGTGTTCCTGGCGCTCCTCACCTTTGTACTCATACTGGTTTTGTCTTGCAGGCTAAGAATAAGGAAACCGGTGCCTTAGCAGCTGCCAAAGTCATTGAAACAAAGAGTGAAGATGAACTGGAGGATTACATGGTGGAGATCGAAATACTGGCGACCTGCGATCACCGGCACATTGTCAAGCTGCTGGGAGCGTTTTATTGGGATGGCAAGCTCTGGGTAAGAGACTGTCACTGTGTGTAACCTGTACGGCTTCACATTTCTCACTTGGCAGGGAGGAAATGGCTAATTTATGGTGAAGCAGAGTCTCGGCGCACGTTAGAAATGACTAACACTGTGCTCTGCTTGCTGCTTGAACAGGGCCTGGATTTCCCCCACAGTCTTTGATAGGCAAACTATTTTCTAACTAAAGCTGATTATAAATATCCCAGGGAAGATCAAGAGATCTTTACTGTGAATTGAAAACTGGAGATGTTAGAATTTTCTCATTTTGGAGCTTGCGCGGGTAGAAAATGCAGCACCGATGAGAGCCTTTCTTCCCACTCAGCCACTCGTTTGAAGGATCTGGTGACAGCGTAACCCTGTGCTTTGACTCGTGCCTTGTTTCTGGTTCAGCGCCTGTAACGCACAATGGATAGCTGCAGCTCAATTTCCCATGGCTGCAGAGGTACGGGGACACAAAATGCAAGCCCATGGGCTGGTGCAAGAGCTAGTTGTGCTGGGCTGGAACAGCAGGTTCCTGCCTCACTTTCTCCTAGCCCAGCAGATACACTTTTTTTCACCCCACCATCTTCTGTTAATTCCTTAGCACCAGAGGAAGGTTGGCATGAGAGGCACTTTCCCGTGTGCTGCCGTGGGACAGGTGCAGAGGGCTGGAGAGTTTAAGGGCATGTCCTCTTGTGTACTTGCACTTGCTAAAGTCAGGTAACTCCCTGTATGCAAGCTGTAGGCTGCTGCTTGTCCTGCCTGCCCGGAACCGAGGGCAGAGCCCAGGCCGAGTTGCAGGGCTGCTGCTGGAATAACTCAACCCATATCCAGTTCATCCCTTGGTTAAGCAATGCTGCAGAGATGCTGTTTTATTGGTTAACGTGTGCTTATTCAGCAGGCACCTTTTGCCCTGCCAGTGTGCATCAGTGTCCCTTCTTACTGCAAAAAAAACATTGAAGCCCCCAGCTTCTCTGAGACATCCCACTCGGAGGGGCTGCAGCGCTCTGCGCTTCCTTCTGTGTGTTTTCATGCTTCAAGGGAGAAGGGTTGCAAGTTGTCGGGAGATTTAGTATTTGGATGGCTGCTAATCATGATGCTGAGACGTGGGCACGTTGAAGAACAAAAGTAAATATGTGCTGTTCTAAGGAAGCAAAAGGCAAGCTAGGAGAGGACTTGGGATTTCGACAGCTTGCAACTGCGGCAAAATAAATGCTGGCAAAATTAAAAAGGTAAACATATACCGAGCTTGGGTGAGAGATGGGGCTGGCTTGTGTTCTGCTGTGTTCTACTGCTTTCCCTCCCTGCTCCCTGCCTGGTCTGCCTGAATTTTACACACTGGCCTCACTGGCTCGTCGAAATGTCAGCCCCCTCCCCTTTCCCTTCCACCCCCTCCCTGCAATAGGAAGTTTTGCCTTCCTTCCTGAAGGGAAAATGGATTGCAGATCTCCTCTGCTCCGCTTTTGTCTACGAAGTGCTTTGTAATGGCATATGCTTGCCGACCTACTAAAATTAAACTGCCTCTTTGAAGCTAATGGAACAAGAGCCTCCTGTATGAGGCTCTCCTGTGAGGGCAGACATTACAGCCCCATCCATTGTTTTGGGGCGTTCTCTTTATTTAATTATTTGAGTGGCATTTGCATTTCAGTGCTCAGGCTGTTCTTCTTAATGCTCTAGTGTTTTACTGGCTTTGAGGGAAGTAAATAAGCCAGGCTGTTATCCTGCTGGAAGGCTTCTGGGCGCTACACGTTTACCCTAAAGGCAAAGGCTTCAGCTTCTCTGTCACCAGCATTGCAGCGGAAAATTTGCAACCATATATAAATGCTGTCTTTCCTTGTCTAGCCTCCCCCATCCCACTGCGATTTCTGTCTGTGCAGTTGTTTTTGCCATCACTTTCCTGGACCATTTGCAAGACGGGTACGTGGGCTCCGCTGCAGTTTTGGCTTGCAGTGGCTCAGGCTTTGGGCAGCGCTGAGGATGCGCGTCTCGTGGGCGATGCGCTGTGGTTTGCTTGTGCTTGCAGCCTGCTGTGGAAAAGCGATGTTCAAAGCCAGGAAGGGGCAGGAGCCACAGCACACCCAGGCTGGCAAGGGGTCCAGATGTGCCCTGCCTCCCGGATGGCAGGAGCGCTTTGGCTCTGAATAATTTATGGCTTGGTCTGTGCCACAAGCGGTCTCAGCTGACGGCGTTGAGAGGGGCTCTTGCTAAATCAGTCTGTTGACTGTTCTCTGACTCTTGAACTAACAAGGAAAATATGTGAGGAAACCTGGCTTTTGGTGGCGGCCACTGCTGCAAGGGCTCCTCTCTGCGAGGCGGGGATGCCCGTGGGTAGCCAGAAGGGGACGTGCAATATTTATCGAGCAAAAAATCTTCCCATGCAAAGGGAAGTGGCGTATCCTGGAGCAGCTTTGTTTAAATACATAGCACTGAAATGAAAGCATAAAACGGCAAATTCCTCTGGCTTTTATACCTGATCCGTACCACGCTGAAGGAGGAGAGCCCCAGTTCTCGTTCGCTGCAAAGCATGGGCTGGGCTTGGGGGACCCCAGTGAGCCCCCAAGAATGTAACCGGCGATGTGACAGCATCCAGCATGAAATTCCTTAGCATATAAATCCTTTGCAGGGATGCGGTGCCCTCAGCCAACAGTTGCTATCTTTTTCCATTCCTCCCCCATCTTCTTTTCTTTGCTTGTGGCAGAGACTAAGCAGTCTTATGCTGCTTGAAAACAGCCTAGTGAGGCTTGCAAAACTGCAATGTTGGGAGCTCTCATGATTTTATTTTATTTTTATTATAAGCCCTGTGGCATTTGATGTTCTTTTGCATAAATACCAGCTGCTGGAAATGGGGGCACCAAATGAAAGCTGAGAATCTCAAGCTATTAAAAAAAAATAAAATAAAAGTCTGGTTTAAGCCCTTGTGGCTGGGCCACATTTTTAAGTCTTTGGGAAGTGCAATGTAGGACTTGGAAACACAATGGCAAATACCCCTCACCCGACGTATGTGCAACTTTAAAAATAGGCTTTTTTAAAGCTGTTTTGCAACTGAGGAATGGGACTAAGATATGGTGTTTGAACTCTTGGAATCATCGGTGCTGAATTTGTGCTGATAATATTTAGAACATGGGAAAGAAAAACAACAGACCTTGCGTGTTGTGTCCCTCTTGAGAGTTAGGGTTTCTTTGTTTTTTCTTTCCAAAACAACACAAAGACTGAGACCTCAAAGGAAGGGAGGGCCTTTTGATCTGCTTCTGAGTATCTCTGCTGCTTCCGAGTGCCTTCTCTTGCAGACAGAGGAGCGATAAGGTGACGGGGAGGAGAGTCTCGTTTGGACAGATGAGTTCTGGCATTCCTGTGGGAGATCTCTGCTCCCAGGGCACCGTGGTGTCTCTACCTGCGGCAGCCGTGCTGCAGGACAGGGCAGGACACCGACATCCCCGCTGCAGAGCCTGCCGAGATGCTCCAGCATTGAGTCTGTAGGGTGCTCTGGAAATTACTCAGTGTCATGTGGCCCCAAGTATTTAACATATGACTCCTCTCGTGGTTCTACAACTTTTCTAGCGAAGCACTGGGGAATTCTTTCGTCCCCCTGCTCCTTTTTTATAAACTGTGGTTGCTATAGCAAATGGACTTTTGAATAAACAGATGTTTCCTGGAGATCAAAGCAAAAATCACTGTACCATGCAGGTAACCCTGCCTTGCCAGAGCGTTTTGGGGATGGTTAATTTAATCAGCTTAGAGTTTCTTCTCGCTGGCCCGCTGTGTGGGTATGTAACTCATATAGCTTGCAGATAGACCAGCTTTGTAGCTAGTCTGTGCACCTCCCTTACAAAAGCGTTTTGCATTTTCTGTGGGCAGGCCCTGACCCGTTTAGCCAGGGACTTTTTGGATTGCTACCCTTTTGATATGGATGTTGACTGGAGACTTGGGCATTCTTGAAAATCCTGTATCATAAAGAAACGTTCATTATCCCATGCACTAGACTGCTGGGCTATGTAAAGCATCTGCAGCTTTTAATTCTCTTAAGTTGAAATACCTTTTCTGTAAAATAAATAAGGAAAGAAGGCTGATAACAGTATCAGGTTCCTTAAGGCTTTTCTTAACAAAGGGAGGCGATTAGAACTTGCAGGGAAGCGGGGATGTCTCGCAGGGTGAGCAGCCTGAGCCGTGGCTGCATGCAGGCGCTGGACCACAGCACAGGGTCACTGTAGCAGAACGGGGCTCTGGGCTTCAGCCGTCCGTCCCTGCAGAGTCTGAGAGCTACCTGTGTGCCTTTAAAGTTTCACTTGGCAGGAGCTTTGCAGTCTAAACTGGCCCTTCCTGCTTGGCCTCGCGCTCCTGAAGCTTTGTACCGAGCTTCTCCCCAAAGTGCTTGAACTGTCACTTGCAAGCGTCAAACTGTGCGTGGTGGTTGAGTGCAGCAGAGCCCTGAGCACAGCTCTGCTCTCGTGCTCGTCACGGCTGCCACGACATGTCTGTGTTGATTGAGCTGCACCTCACTGCAGGAAAACAAAACAATCCCAGACCTGGGCACTTTGTTAAATACCTGGCCAACCTCATATAGGAACAAGCCTTGCCTTTCTCTCCCTCCTTTCCGCCAGCTACAGAAACTTAAACTCATGCCAGTTTTGGCTGCAAAATGGCCCCAGTAACTTCTGCAGGGCATGGGTAGGCGAGGAGAAGAGGCGTGCAGATACGCTTTGGCCAGGACATTGCTGTGCCCCAGGAGGCTGGGGGCGCGGCAGGGATAGCACCGTGTCCCCTCCCTGTTCTTGGGGTCAGATATGTGCACGTCATGTCGGATGGGGCTGGAAACTGGAAAAAGAGATCCTGCCCAGTGGTTTTTGTGATGCCTTTGTGGGTGTCCAGGGTCAAGCAATTGGCTGCTCGGAGGAGAGTTCTTGACCCGAGTGGATGCTCACTGCTGCTTGAGCTGTGTCTTCGGCAGCTGGGACTCAGCAGATGGGTGTCTGGGTGGCATCCTCCCTCCCCGCCACCTGCCAGCGAAGCAGTAAGACTGGTCTCTGCCTCTCCCTTATCCAGGTTGTTTACTGCCTTTCCCAAAGACATGGAGCTCTAAGTTGTCTCCTGCTCTGCGTGCTGCTGTGAAGCCAGGCAGCACGTTGCACAGCAATGGGGCCAACAGATCTGCTCCATCCTGTGGTTGTGAGCTGAAGCTCTGGGGCTCCTGGCAATTCTCTGGAAATCCTGGGTCGAACCGAGGCCTTCCCTTAAAGCAGGGATTGATGTAGAGTGATTTTGATCAAGCACCAGGAATGACTTATGCAGCAAGCGCATTACCATAGCAAAGCCAAGTTCAAGAGCGCTTCTACAGGTAGCAACATGACAACACGCACTGAAAAAGAAGCCTTTGTGTATCATCGTCTATAGAGGATAAAGTTGCGAGAAAAGGTTATTGAAGCACTAATAATGCCTTGTGTTTACATACCCTTGTCATATATATGCTGTGGAACGCTTTTATAAAAGAGACTGTGTCATTATCCAGGTTATTAAAAGGGAAAACTGAGGCACAGACAAGAATTTGCCTAAAGTTTACCCAGCAGGTAAATGGTACCTGGGAATAAGTCCTGTGTGCTGAATCCCAGTCTGGGGTTATAACGATAAGGCCATAGTTTTATGAAAAGAAAGCAGCAGACAACAAGCCTATAGGCAAATTCGCTTTCAAAGCTTTTCAAAACTTTGTTTAGAAATGAATTGCAATGAGCCACATTCCCACTGGGCTGGCTTACCAAGGGAAATACTAAGGAACTATGTTTGCATTTAAATGAATATTTATGAACTACCTGTGTATTGGAGACAGTGCCTTGAAGCCCAGCTATGCCCTGGAACAACTGATAGACTGAAGTTTTAGACTTTTTTTTTTTTTTTCTTCAGATATAGCTTGAAAGTTTTCCTCTGGGAGGGAGGGATGTCACTTTGCAGACATCGTGGCCTGAGGTGCTTTCCATTGACTTCAAAGCCCTCGCTGGAACAGTTAAATAACGATACTCTCGTCCTGTGCAATGGATCCAGACACCTTCTGTAGTCATTTTGGGGATGAACTGAATGAAAAATTTCTTGTAGGGAGATGCCAGGCAAAAGTGGAAAATATGCAAAGTCCTTTGCCCCTTCTTCAGCGAGCTGTCCTCATTGACAAGCAGCCAGGCACAGCTCTGGGGCTGCGTTGGCACTGCTGGCTGTTAATAAGACATCGGGAAACGTGTCCTGTGTCAAACTCCACTTCTCACAGTGAGCTCTGCCCTCCTGGGATGCATCGTCTATCTTGGATGCTGGCACAAACTCAGGACACTTGAGGTTGCTGAATCTTCCCACTGAAGAAGCAATGTGCTCATTTTAGCTATTTATATTTAAAAAGATGATGTGCTTTTTGCTGCCCATCCAGTGATAAATGCTCTTGGTGAACTGAGTGGCCTCAAAACGCCGATTAACTTGGTGGGAAATGGGGGATCCCTCCCACTTTGCCCCGTGCCTGGGCAGACAGCCATCGCCTCAGTGTTTTTCTGGTTTCTATAGCAAGGGAGAGCACCAGCCTTACTCACTGCTCCACGGAGCAGCCGAGCGTGATGCTGGGAGCCGGAGCACTGGGAGCCGCTCAGCCTCATGTGTGGGTTGCCGGATGAGCCCCTTGTCCCCGAAGGCAGTGCTCGTAAAGAGCCCACGCGCAGCGCGCTTCACCCTTCCCGCAGCGCTCTGCGTCCCGGGTGCCACCACCCGGCGCTCCCCTCGGTGCAGGCTGCTGTGGCCGTGCTGACCCCTCTGCTCAGCACCGCGAAGCTGCTCGTGTTTCCTGCCCACCGGTATTCCTGGATTCTAATCCCTCTGGGATGCTGATTAGCAAAGTCGGGAATAGTGAATTCAGTGGGATTGGCTATCACCCTTATCAAAAGAAACAAAATGCCCTGTGTGATCCTAGCAAGGGGGAGGATGCTCTTTGCAATGTCAAAACCACACAGTTAGCCTAAAAGGAGTTCTGACTTGCTCTGCCAAAATTTCGGTAGGAATGGGAATATTTCTGCCAGCCAGGGGGGAGTTAGTTTGAGAAATAGTTGGTCGTCTCGGAGTGATTTAGATGTGGAAGAACTCATCTGCAGTCTCACTGCGATCACCAGGAAGCTCTGTGTTTCAAGAGGAGTATGCAGTGCTCTCTGGTTTTGCTCTCAATAACGTTTTGCTGTTCTGAAACGCCACAGGACTTGCGTTTCCTTTCTTGCTGCCCTGCATCTTTCCCTCACTGGTCATGGGGACAGACCTTTTTTATTTCAAATATTTTTAATATTTTTCTCTGTACGTTATTTTGTTCAGAAGAGGGGGGGAGAAAAGGTTTATTATATTTTAAGTCTCTGAATGGTGTCCTTGTCTATAAGGAAACTGGCAAGCTTGGAGCACTCTCTTACAGAGAGCTAATTATTTCACTTCCACCTACAGCATACTTGCCGTGTCAGGCAAGCTGCTGACGTTTGTTCTCCTCTGCGGTAGCAATAAGGGCTTCTGCATTGTTCGGCGGCGTAACCAGCGCGCGCCGTGGCCGAAGGGGAGCGGTGCGCTGCTGGCCTCTGCGGGTGCTGGTGTTCCTCGGGTCCTCGTTCGCCCATGGCTGGTGAGCGACAGCTCGTGAGCAACCCCGCCGTGCTCCGTTCCCCTCTTCCCTCCAGCCCTTCAGCACGTGCTGGGCGAAAAGCCTTGGGCAGGAGGGTGACGAGGAAGGTGCAGGCGTGGGGACGTGACCCGCCTGCTCGCTCCGCTGTGTGGTGGAAGCTCGAGCCTTGGGCTTCAGATGGAGCAGGGCAGGCTGGCCGTGGTAGTGGGATACTCGACGCGCTTGTAAACAAAGCTTCGCCAAGCAGCATGGCCCTTGATTTAAAGGAGAGGGTAGATGGGACCCAACGATATTTAAAAACCGCACCCCCTGTGCAATGAGGAGAGGCAGGCTGTGTGCATGGGGCTCCGCCGCGCTCCTGCAGCTGTTGCGGAGGGGCTGGCCTGGATTCGCTGCTCCCGTCTCCTCTTCCAGCCGGCAGAGCAGCGTAACGTCAGAGTTAACCACCAGAACTTGGGTTCAGATGTCAACCAGATGGAGTAAAGGACATGCCCCTTGACCGTGACTAAATGTGGTTTCTGTGCCTAAATATATCGCTCTGTTCTTTCCATCGGTGGAGAACAGCTCTGTCCTGTGGGGTTTACGTTGGTCGCAGCTCAAGCTCTTTTCTCAGTGCTTGGAGGTGTACGTTCATCCAAAGCTTTTGCTGGAGCCATGAGGACGGGCTCAGCTGATCAGCCCAGGAGATGGGATCGGCTTGGAGGGGCAGGGGACGGCGTGGTGACTGGGGTGAGCTCCACCCCACGCCGCTGCGTTCGGAGGCAGCGGGTCCGGCTGTGTCAGCCACTTCCCCCAGTGCGGGTGACAGGGCAATACCTGCTGCCGACCTGCGTCAGTCTGGCTCTGAGGAGGCTCAGCCAGGGCTACCTCGGCTGATAAGCGGGGCTGGAGATGAGCAGTGCTGTTTGCCTGTGGCACGAGGAGGTGGTGCTGGCACCTCAGGGACGGCCGCAGGCTGCCATTGTGTCCCAGCCAGCTGTGTCATGGGCAGGACTGGGCTCCGCGCCTTCCTGAGGTCCCCACCTGCCATCTGTCTGGGTGGCTTTTGGGCAAACGGCCATTGATGTTCTCCTTGCTCCACCTTGTATTTGCTGCAGCCAGCATGTCTGGACCAGGGTGTCCTCTCCGTGTGTTTTGTGCAGATCGTGGTCCCTGTCCAGGACTCCTGACCCTGCCAGAGTCCTCTCGGTGCTGCAGTAATGCGCAGGGTTTGACAACGCAGCTAGCTGTTGCCTCTGTCCTTTATTTTCCATGCTGTGCGTTACAGGGCTGGGCGGCAGTGTAGGATGCCCGCTGCAGCAAGCTGGTGGGTGTCTTTGGTATCAAAAAACTGGCTTGGAAAGCTGGAATTCAGGACCTGATGAATGACTGTCAAGGGTAACGGAGCAGGAAACCTTCTGCTCTTCTGGAAACAGCCCTGAGGGCTGCAGGAGGATGCTTTTCTGGATTGCTCTGTCCCTGCCTCTGAGTCGAGACCAAAAGCCCTGCAGGCTGTCTGGGCCCTCTGCTTCCCCCTGCTCCTGGAGGGCTGGGGAAGAGCCTGTCTCGCCCACGACCCATGTGCTGGGAGGAGAGACTGCTGTGCCGTTGCGCCCCGAACCTTGTCGCAGATGGGGAGGTCTAGACCGCTTCCTCCCGCGCCTCCCGTCTCTCCCCGGCCACCTTCAGTGCCAGGAGAGTCACCCGTTGTGACGGGTGAAACGGTGCCAGGGCTGGCTCTGCGGGGAGCCCCTGGGAAACCCGGTCACCCCTGGGCTGGCTGTGCTGACGGGAGGCTCTATCCCACGCGGAGGCCAGGAAATGCTTTCGGCGGGTTGGGGTGGCTCACACAGGGGCAGTGTTCCCCGGGTGGGCTCCCCACGCGCTGCCGGGTGGGACGAGGTCTCACCTGTGTGTTTGCTCTGCAGGGTTAGAGAAGGGGGAGGAGGGCGCCGGAGGCTGCGACGCCCTTTCTGAGGGCGGAAGGGTGGTGCTGGGTTTCGGGGCTGAAGCCTTTGCAACGTGTGGCTATCCACCCCTCTGAGCAGGGGTGAGGGCTCTGTGGGGGGGACCGATCCCGTGCTTGTCCCCAGCCCATGTCCTGCTGCACGGGCAGCAGCGAGGACTGGCAGCGAGGGGCGAAAGGCTCCGCAGCTGCAAAGGCAAGAGCTGTTGCTCAATGCAGCGGTCTGTTGAAATTCAGGCGGTGGTACATGCCTTGTGGTTTTTGCCCGAGGTGATGCTGCTTAGGACTGCCTTCACCGCAGCGGGAGGAGGACCCAGACTTCCCTTTTTGGGCAATCCCCATACAGCAGAGAGGGGTCTGCTCTCTTGCTGCAGGCTGAAAAGCAGCTTTGTAGAAGTCTGTGTCATGGGGTGTCTTGCCCCTTCCTTCCTTCCCGTGCCTCGCAGGACAGCCGGACCCAGCACAAGCTGGGGCTGGCCGTGGGGCTTGGCTGGGCTGTGCAGCCCCACGCCTCCTGCGTGAGCATGGAAGCCGTGTCCCTCACCTGGATGCGCTGGGAGGAATGAGGGGGAGCAACTCAATGCCTGAGGGCTGTGGAGTTCTGTCAGTGGCAATCCCTGTGCCTGGTTTGCACTATCCTCCTCACCCACCTTTTGTGTCGGGCAGCTCGTTTCATCTGCAGCACCAGGAGAGCCTGGAGGCAGCTGGGGCCTCTGACTTGCTCAGGATCTTTACTTTTTTTTTTTTTGTCTCCCTTTTGTTGTGTTTTGCTGAATGTGAAAGATTTCTTCCAACCCGCTCTGCCCCCACCCGCCACTGTTTTCTGTTTCTTCCACTTTTCCTGGAAGTGGGTGGGTGATGCCAGGAAAGCCCTGCTCTCGCAGAGGTCTGCTGCACAGCGTTACCCATGTCTGCCCCAGCTCCATCCTCTCCCTCCCAGCAGGCAGGGCAGGGTGGGTAGACGTAAGAGAACCCTGAGAGAGCAGAGAAGGTAATGACTGCTGTGAACTACAGCATCCCTGTGGGAGCTCTGTGCCCACCCGGCATCCTGGAGAGAGGGGAGGTTGAAAGGGTGCGATCACTGGCAACATGGCAACCTGAAAAGCTTTTTGTTTTAACAGCTCGGTCTATAAATGGGGCACAGTTTACTCTACCACGGGCATCTTTCTTATTGCCCCGGTCCCTCCATAGCAGTAGAAGGCAGGAGAGCTAGCAGCCGTGCAGGAGGGTGCTGGCGGCGGCGGGCGATGAGCAGAGCTCAGAGCTGCCCCACCAGTCCAGCAGAGCTGCTGCAGCGCGTGGGTGCCGGCGGCAGCGCGGGGCGCAGGATGCTGTGGGTTACCTTCTCCCCAGCAGCAGGCAGCTGGCTGAACAAACAAAATGAAACCCTTCACTGCATATTGGGAGAGGAAATTGCTGAAGTACTTCAGTTTTGAAGCTGTTTCAGGGCCAGGCAGCGTGGGTCTGGGGGCAGATGGATCCTGGGGACGCAGAAAACCTCCCGTGCCCGCAGATGCACAGGGCTCAGTGTGAAGGGAGGTGGCCACAGTGCTCTGTAGCAATCGGGCTACTCAATGCCTAACTCCAAAAGCCATGTGACACAAAGAGCCCCCAGTGCACTGGGAATTAATGTACTATCAGCTGAGGGTTCCTCCATCCCGCAGGGACGTGGTGGCCTCCTTGCACAGCCTGGTGCGCTGGTGGGAAAAGCCTGGCTGCCCAGGGCCACCGCTGCCAAGATGAGCTGCCCCCAGCTTTCCCAGATGATTTTTTTTTCTTTTCTTTTTTTTTCTGACTGGAAGAGGCATTTCTCCAGTGCTGTTGCAGAGGGAACAGTTCATGGGCCTCTGCCCTCTGACATGCCAGTTGGATGAGTAAGGAGCTTGGCTGAGGGTGTGTCCTCTTAACTGGGCTTCAATTGCAAACCTCAGTAAAAGTTCAGGGACATCAGCTGTTCCACCCCAGGCGACCATGCAGTGTTTGGTGAAATACCCTTCAAGATAAGCTTTTTTTATTATTCTTTTTATTCATTTTTTGTTTCATGTCATAAAAAGTTCCAGGAGTTCAAACACACCCAGGGCAGAGCTCAGGGTGGGAGGAGTGAGCCAGCTCTCTGTCCTACCTGGGAGGACAGCAGTGCCTCCACAGGAGGTGCCATTCCTGCTTTGATCTAGAGTTGCAAGGGGCTCTGATCAATCCATGACATGTGTATTTTCTGGGCTGGTGTCCCCCTGCCACCTTACCCCAGCAGAGGGCTGGAGGCTGCAGCATGGGATCTGCTGTTTTGAACTCCAAAGTCGCGTATTGGTTTTTCGTAACGTGTGGTGCCCCTTTGCTCAGGTGCACCTTGAAGACCTGCATCTTTACGAGTACTTAATTTAAGACATAGTGGTTTCAGACAAATATACAAATATTTATTTGTCTGGGGAACACCATGATAACTGGACCCAGCACTCAGACTGTGGTACAGAGGTTTGAGAGGGCGGGCTCCTTCCTGTGTCTATAAACCGGGTGAGATCTGCTCCTGTGCGTGCAGCTCGCGCGTCCCCGTTGAACTGTGAACCAGGCGGGTTTCTTGGCCGTGCTGTCAGAGCTGAGGTCTGCTGGGCTCTGGCAGTGTTGAAAGGGAGCTTTTTTAGAAAGGGAGCGGCACGTTGCTTTTTTTGAGTGGCAGGAGCTGACAATGAATATCTGCACGTGCCTGTGAGATGTAGTTGCAACTGCCTTTGGAGTTATAAATGCACTTTTGGCATTTTAGTTTTACTTATAAACCGCTTTGGCATGGAGGCAGGAAGGAGAGCTGGTGCTGCTGCTGTTTCCCCTCCAGAGCGGGTGCAGCAGGCGGGCTGAACAGCCTTCAGTGAGGAAGTCCCTGGATTTCTTGCATGGAGGAAGTCGTTATAAACAGGATGTTTGCCCCAGGCTGCTCGCAGGAGACCCCGCAGCTGGCGCCCAGCCCCTCTTGGCCAGACCCTGGCCAGGGGGGCTGTGCACCCAGCTCCAATTAGTTTAAAGGAGCCACTTTTAGGATGTTCCCATCGGGGCTGACACCCCTCAGGGGTCTCCAGTCTCTGGTGCACAAGACTGCAGGAGCACGTCTGGAGCCAGGCGTGTGCTGTGTGCTGCTGCTGGGGCTCAGCAGCAAGCCCCGTCCCCACGTCTCGCCCATCTCGGGGAGTAGGCTGAGGGCAGCCGAGCGGGCGTCAGCCCGGCACGGGGCTGAGAGGCAAAGTGCAGCGCTGAGATTGGCACTGCCGATAGAGAGGTCGCTGANACCCTGGCCAGGGGGGCTGTGCACCCAGCTCCAATTAGTTTAAAGGAGCCACTTTTAGGATGTTCCCATCGGGGCTGACACCCCTCAGGGGTCTCCAGTCTCTGGTGCACAAGACTGCAGGAGCACGTCTGGAGCCAGGCGTGTGCTGTGTGCTGCTGCTGGGGCTCAGCAGCAAGCCCCGTCCCCACGTCTCGCCCATCTCGGGGAGTAGGCTGAGGGCAGCCGAGCGGGCGTCAGCCCGGCACGGGGCTGAGAGGCAAAGTGCAGCGCTGTCTGCCCATGCCTTGGAGACACGTAAATAAAGGTGTAGTCCGCCTGTGAATCAAGGAACGTGAAAACAGTCCTAAGCAAAGCATTAACCTGTAGCCACAGCCCTTGGGTACATCTCCTCCTTGCCCAGGCTCTTGCCAACAGCTCTTTTTTATGCTCCTCCAAGCTTCTTCCTCATTGCAGCCAGAGCAGCGAGGTGCCCACCTTGGGGCGTCAGGTCCCACGAGACCGCTCCCAGCGGGGCAGGTGCCTCTGCAGCCTCCTGCAGCCCTGGCAGCCTCCTGGCTTCTGCAGCCTCCTGCAGCCCCCAGCCCGGATACTTGCGTGTGGAGAAGGCTGCGTGCTGCTGATACCTGGCCTGTGTTCCTACCTGGTTTGATGGTAAAACTTTTTTTAAGCTGGCCCGGCTCCTGGAAGGAAGGTTTGTGTGCGTGATGTGTAACTATGGGACTGGGAGTTGGATTTATTTAAATCAGGATTTCTGGGCTGAAACGAGCCCACTAGGTTTTTTTGGATGTTCAGACTATCTAGCCACACCCATGATTATTCTTTGGCATCTCTGCCCTTGTTGAAAATGCATATTTTTAAATTTCCCATATTTTCCATATTCCCAGTGCCTGGCTTGCAGCCTGCTGTGCCTGCACAAACAGACACATTCATGTTATTTCAGAGGTACTGATTTCCCTAATATTCTCATTGCTAGACTGTGAACCAGAATAAAACTCAACAGAGATGAAATGCAGCCCACACTGATCTAGAGCGAGGTCTGTCGTGTTCAGCCCTTCCCCATGGAGAAGCTCAGCCTCTTTTCCCAGAGCCCACTCCAGCTGTGCTTGCGATGTGTGCAGCACCTGTGCCCTGGGGCAGGAGACCCCAACGCCCACCCAGCTGGGCTGTCACTGAGCCATCTGCCCCCTGCTTCCCCCCAAAAAAATTTAAAGTACATTCCTCAGGCTGGAGGCTCTGCAGAAGGAGCTTCAGGAAATGCCGCGGACTAGCTGGGACACACAAGAGCTGTGAAGCTGTTTGTTGAGCATTTGCAACAGAAGCACCCATGTCACCTGGATGCTGTGTTAGCAGCTGATTTGGACTGGGTTGCTTGTAGTTTTGGGACTCCTGAGACTGCTGAGATTCAAGAGCTGAACCTTCTCATCAGGTCTTCTCTACTGAATGAAATGTAGAGGAGGCTGTTGCTTGAACCCAGGGACTCCCCCTCGTTGGGCAGGTGATTCCCGAGGTGCCTGGCTCCAATGGGAGCAGGAGCTTTGTGAGGTGCACAGAACTCACAGCTGTGATTCAGCGATGAGGCAGGTTAGTTTGTACGGGCAGGTTTTAAACCAGACAGGCAGTGCAAAGAAGTGTTGCTCATATTTATAGGGGATCAGATCTGTGCTGTGTTCGGGTGGTGGGGACACAGGCTGGGCGGGGATCTCTGCGTACAGGCAGTGGCAGGAGGCAGTTCTTGCCTTTGCTAGTGAAGTTCTGATGCTCTGGTTCAAGGTATAAACTCAGGCAAGAAAAAGTGTGGTAACAGCATTGCCTGTTACCGTGAGGGCTCTGCTGGCCCACTGGCTTCCTCCCTGCCAGACTTGTGCTCAGCTCTGAGTCAGCGCAGATTTGTTCTCCTAGTTTTCAAATAGTTTGAGCGTCTTCCCAATTGCTTCTCTCCATCTCCCTATTCCCCAGCTTGCTCAAAATGCTTCCCCACTCCTGGCCTCTGGTTGTTCTCAGCTTCCTCCAACTGTGCCTGTGTAATGCTACTCAACCTGTCTGCATTTCTCCTCTCAGCGTCGTCCCCCCTCTTGCTTTTGGACCGGGGCCAGTTCTCATGGCACACTTGGAGGTATGCTGCATCCCAGCATGGACGGCCTGATCCTGCTGCACCTTCTCTAGAACAAAGCAGTTGTCTTCCACCACAGTCCAGGCTGGGAAATAACATTTCCCATGTCCACATGTAGGAACCGCAGGACAAAGGGCTGGGCTGTGACTCGCCTTTTGCTGCAGGATCAGACCATGGGAAAGAGGGAGCTCGAACCCCCCCCACCTCAGCCATTGGTGCAGCACTCGGATGGAGCAGCACTGAGTTTTGCGACCTCCACTTGAAGGGCAGTTTCGGCTCCGGGAGCCACACTGGTAAACAGTGCCTTCGATGTGTTCAGTCCTTGTCCTCACGGTAAACTCTGGCATTTCACCTCTCCGGTATGTCACCCTGTGTCACTGCGACAAGGAGCAGAAGAGCTTGTGAGGGCATTAGGCTGTGAAGAGTCTCTTGTCCCTCTCAACTCTGGACTGTTTGAAATTTTTAGTTTATCTGAGCAACCCCATCTGCCTTGAACATAAGCAGGGAGCTGGGGTCAGCACCGAGCTGCCCCCGAGGAAAGCTCCAGCCGAATTGTGCAGAGGCAGAGGGACAGGGATGCGTGCTCTCAGCAAGCCTCTGCATCTGCCACGTGAGGATTAGTGGGCTGGACCCCGCACGTGGACCAGCGTCCCGTGACTCGCACCGAGGGACTCAGCCCTGTGGGACCTGCATCCCGAGTGCCCAAAAGTGCCTGCAAAGAGCTGCTGCTCTTGAGTGTTTCGTGCCGTGTCCGTCTGGCTGCTGAATCTTGAAGGTGCCAGTAGCTGGGGGAAGGGGCAGCTGGGAGGAAAAGTAGGGGCAGGCAGGAGAACATGGGGGATTGGCAGGGCTCTGCTCACGTCCCTGGAAGACAAAGAGCAACAATCTGGCAAATGTACTCGACCTCTTTATTGACATATTTTTCCCTCAAATTGCTCAAAGTCAAGAGAGCAATGAACTACTGAGTAATGGAGGGGAAAAAAAAAAACACAAAACAGACCCAACCAACCCTCCCCATCTCTTATTTTCCAAATAAAATCCTGCCTGATTTCTCCCAGCCACGTCAGCTCCCAGCTATGACAGCTATCTCATCTTGTTGGCAAGGCTGCGTCTCTGGAGCAGCCCTCGCTCCAAAATGCTATCAAAAAAGATGTAAACAAACACGGAGAGCGGAGCTGAAGGCGACTGCTCCGGATGGGCCTCCAGGTAGGGCGGCGAGGCCAGGCGTCGCTGCTGGGGCTGGGGGGGCTGCATCCCGCAGGGCACGGCCGCGCTCTGCTCCCCGGGATGCTGCAGGCAGCCCCTTCCAGACAGGTGCTGCGGGAGCTGCGCAGGATCTGGCTCCAGGGCCGGGGCGATGGTTCGTGCTGGGGATGTGCCCTGGGGAGAGCTAGAGCCTCAGCATCCCTGTGCGGGCGCGGGGAAGGCATCAAGGTCTGCGCGCTGTGAAGGGGTAGCTTTGCCACGCGGGGAAGTGGCAAAATGAACACTTTTGTTTCCTCATCCCTACCCTGTGGGCTTTTGTCGGTGACACCCAGACCTGACTGTAATTCCTCTGTCTTTGTTTTCCCAGATCATGATCGAGTTTTGCCCGGGAGGGGCGGTGGATGCCACCATGCTGGGTGAGTGCTGCGCTCGGTGCCGTCCCTGGCTGGGGCAGCCAGGTCCCAGCCCGGTGCCCGCTCCCGCGCCCTTCTCCGTGCTCGGGGCGATGCCCGCAAGGCACTTCCAGCCTCTGGCGTGCTTTCAGGTGCAACCTTGAGGCAGCAGACAGCCCAGCCTCTCCAGCTACTGCTTCTCTCCCATAAGTTTACCTGTTTTCTTACCTGGAGCACAAGGTGTGGCAGCCCCTGGGTGTTTCCTGAGCTACTTTTGATGTCCTTTTGTGATTTAAATGTTGCTGGGATCAGCAGATCACAAGGCATGAGGGAGAGGGGAGAGTCTGACTGAAGGGGGAAGGAGGCTTTAAATATTTATCTGCTCGGGATCCTGTTCCCACAGCTTCCCAGGGAGGGCAGTGGGGCCGAGGTACTTAATCTGGGTGCCCATTGTGGTGATTCTCGCAGGATCTCCTTGCTGATTTCTCCGTATGATATCAGTCATCTGGGGAAACAGCCCAAGCGCTGGAATAAACTGCAGTTTGCAGTAATTCCAGGAATCTTCCCGTTTTTAACTCCTCCCTTCCACATAGAACCCCTGGGACTGGGAGCGTGTGGGTGTTCCCCAAATCCGCCCTGGGGCTATAGGTGACCTCCCCTCCGGGAGGACAACACAACTCCCGGCTTCCACTTGTGTGAAGCCCCCGGGCAAGAGCCGTATCTCCAGGGCATTATTCCCTTTCAGACCTCAGATATTTCCAAATGCTTCACTTTCACTTTATTTCCAAGAAAAGTGAATCTGGACCCTAATTTTTCATCTTTGATTCAGCCCTTAAAACACGTGCCTCATTTAAGGAACTTCTTAACAGTGGGTCCAGATCACTGCAAGTAAAAGTGCCTTTGCTGAAGTGCTGGACGAAGCGATGCCTTACCCCTGGAAAACCTGAGCCGGGGTGCCCTGTCTCTTGGGACACTAAAATCCCCTCTAAGCATTCATGGGGCCGTGGCAGTCGGTCTCTGGAGGACTTGGGAGCTGGAGCGAGAAAGGGGTGCTTAGGAAGCTGTGAGTGAGTGGCCTGGCTGCGGTGCTGTCACCTCCCAGGTGAGGGGCAGCACAAGCTGGGGGCTGGATTAATTCAGAGTTACCAAACAGTGGTGATGGGGAGGTGGGACAGACAACAGCAACTGATGTTTGCCTTTGAAATCTGCACAAAACTTGTGGCCAGCTTGAAAGCCTCACTTTTGCCAGGTGCTCTGGGGTGAGAGCCAAGACCTCTCTCTGAACGAGCGCTGTCCCAGCCACGCAGCTCGGGAGGCTGGAGTTGGCTAAGGCTTGTTCTGGTTTCAGCCTGCTCCGCTGCACCGCGGCCCTGGTGGAGGGGGTATATGCACCGCAAAGGGCTTGCAGAGAGAGGGAGGAAAGCTCGGGCGATGCTAACTGTCTGGAGGTTGGATGGTTTGCAGAGACATTGCTTTGGAAAGTGGTCTGAGATGGTGAAGGTGGCTGAGCAGCGCTCAGCGAGGCAGTCGTGCTCGTGGCACGTGTCCCCGCAAGCTCCAGAACCAGGGACGGACACTGGGGTATGAACTGGGTGTGCTGGTACCTGCTGCTACCAGAAAAACCAGCTTGGAGCAGCAGGTAGGGATCACACCGCTCATCGCTCCCTTGCTGGGGGAGGCGGTGTCCCTCCCGACGCCGCTCAGCTGCATTTGCAGGGGCACGCTGCAGTGGGGGCTGCTCCCGGGGGGGCGGGTGAGACGTGTACGGAGCTGTGAAGTGTTCACGTGTGCGTTCGGCCCTGCTGCTGAGCTCAGCTCCCCGCTCTCTGCAGCACCATCCCCTCGTGTCCCCACGCTGGGCGAGACCCAGCTTGTCTGCAGGGACCCGTTTCCAAACACGCAGGGACCCTGCCGCGCAGCAGCCCCCCCCAGGCTCGCATGCCTCCCATCCCCATCATCTGCTGCTCCTGGACCAGACGGCTTGGCCACACTTCCCCGGGAGGGAGCCATGAACCAGCAGCTCGAAGCTGCGAGAGCTGGCTTTGAGAATAAATTACACTAATAAGCCAATTTGCATCAGTCTCCTGCTGCTTCAACACATGGACAGTGGTTTTTAAATGGTCTGCTGGGTAGCCCATGCCTTGCTGCTGCTCAGGTGGAGCCCAGCTCAAATTATCGTCCTGCTAACCGCTCTTTCTCTCCCCACAGAGCTGGACCGGGGCCTGACCGAGCCCCAGATCCAAGTGATTTGCCGCCAGATGTTGGAAGCCCTCCACTACCTCCACAGCAAAAAGATCATCCACCGGGACCTGAAGGCAGGCAACGTGCTCCTCACCCAGGACGGGGACATCAAGCTGGGTGAGCACAGGAGCTGCACGGGTGCTTGCTCATCGGAGTGGCCATTGGTGATGGTGCTGCTTTTGGGGCCATTTCATGCTAAGCTGGCAGCAGCCGTGGGAGGCTGCTGAGGGCACTGTGTTTCAGTTTGGCTGTGCCCAGACGTGGCTGGGATTGATGGATGCTCTCTACCTTCTCCTGTGTGCATGGGAGCAGGACTGGGGCTGTGTGTGGGTCTCACAGCCCTGCTTCTTTTCTGCTGGCTGATGAGCTTAAGCAGGAAAGGATGGGGAAAAACTTTTTTTTGTTACGTAGGGAGCAAAATCCACCATCAAGCTGTGTGCTGTGCTCAGCTGGGGAGTTCTCTTAATAGCTGCTGCAAACAGAAATGCAGTGTTATTTTCTGAAACCTGGTAGGGGGTTAAAGACTAAGTTGGGAAGGAAACGATTGGGAAGAGTGGGAGCATTGCTGGTTCCTGAGCAGGCAGTTGTGGTCAGCTCTCAAACACGCTCCCCACAGATGGGCCGGTGGGAGAGGAGATGGGGAAGGGTCCGTTGGTGCCTCCCTCCTCGGGGGTCCCAGCCCGCGCGTACCCAACACGCTGGGATTGGGAAACCACTGCAGTGAGCGTCCCCAAACGCAGCTGAGCGCAGCGCCTTGCTGGAGGGGGCAGCTCGGGCAGCGCTGCAGGAGCTCTGCGCTAATCCATGGGAGGGGCACGGAGCAAGGAGACACCCCCACCCCGAGCCTTGATGGACTTTCCTTTCATGAATTTGTTTAATCACATTTTGAACTTGATTTTTATGCGTTTTGGCCTGCCAAGCATCCTGTGAAGGGTGCCAGTTGGCATGGCTGGGAGCTGGAAAAATTCGTCTTATCTCTAGAGCAGGTCTGGTGGTGACAGGGTGAGTTGTGCCAAAGGGTGGCTTTGCCAACTCGCTATAGGTCTGAGTTAAACTGGTGTCCAGCTAGCTGCTGGGGGGTGAGAAGGCAGCTTTGTCTTTGGGGTCTGGTTAGAAAAGTTCTCTTTTAGAACCTGCCAAGGGGGTGCAAGCAGCTGTGGGTGTTCATGGGTTGTGTTTGTGCGTGCTGATGGAGACCCAGGGATGGCCCACAGAGCAGGAACCCATGCACAGCCAGCCCAGGACAATGGAGACCTTCTTGTTACCATGGGCTGTGCTCTGGCAGAAGAAATGCTCTGTTGGGTTGGGCCACCAGGGACCCACAGTCACGGATGCCCTGGGCCCAGGGTGCAGCTGGATAGCAGCTCCTTGGAAGGTCGTCAGGGCCATCGTGGAGAGAAAACTGACCTGGGGTGGGCTTGGTACCCTCAGGTCTTACTGGTTTGGGTTGGGTTGGCTTCAGCAGCTGTCTGTAGGAGGACAAAGTCAGGGAACCGTGTCATGCAGTGGCTGCTATGTATGGGCTTGAAGGGAAGACAAAGAATATAACAGTGCTTTGGTTTTTCAGATGTAAAATGAGACTTTTTTCAACGAAATAGTAGTGCTAAGAGAAATTTGTCATGGAGCTGCTTTTGTTTGTGGAAAAGATCTCAACTTCCCTCTAAATATGTAGAGATTGGGTTACAGCAGGGGTGGCTTGTTATGCCCATGTTGTATTGTACATGGGAAGGAGAGGTCCCTGGTGGCTGCATACTCAAAAGCAAATTTAATTTCTGACACTCAGTTTAGAGGAAACAGCACATTGTATCATGTTCTTTCTTTAAATGTGTTTGCTTTTAAATCTGTGTTTCAGCCAAGTGTGCTAATTCAGAAGGTTCTTTCAGTTTTCCTACACCATCTAATGTTTCTGCTCTTTGCAGCTGACTTTGGAGTGTCTGCCAAAAACATGAAAACCTTGCAGAAGCGAGACTCCTTTATTGGGACCCCTTACTGGTAAGTGACCTGATGGGTAAGAAATCCCATGTTCGTAAGGAGCCATGTGATGGCTTCACTCTTCTGAAAATCAGGCTTGCTCGGTAACATGGAGCTGGTGGTACTTGGGCTGTGTTTGTCCATATTGCCTTACCAAGCATGGGTTGAAAGATTTTTAACAAGGAGCCTGGGCCAGCATTGGCATGTGCAAGGGTTTCCCTTGCCTGAAGGGAGCCGTGAGGAGCATCGGTGGTATGGGAACGTTGTACAGTGTCACAGTGCCCCGAGGTGCTGCCGTGCTCCAGGCTCGGAGGAGCGAGGGACACACATGTGCTCGCGTGTGTGCGCTGGCTGCTCCCCTCTGCCTGGGTGGTGGAGTGTGCTTTGAAGCAGCTCCAAGCACATGAGCACAACTCCTCGCTCCAGAAATGCAACCTCTAAATCACCCAACTCGCTGAAGGAATGGAGTCGGCGAGTATTAATTTATTGTCTGAAGCAACATCCATGCCAGATGTCAATGGCCTGAGGGTTTTCCAGGGCTGCCTAGGCTGTCTCAGCTGACCTGCAGAAGAGGGAGGAGGTTGGACCATGACCCTTAGAAAACATGCTGCTACTTCCTAAACCCAGAGCTAGGAGGAAAGGCCATTTTTGTGCCATGCTGCAGATTATTTAAAGCATCTTAAATCTCTGCTGAGAGGCTCGTGTGCATGGCAGCAGCTGTGGCATCATCCCTGCTCCTTGCTCTGCCCCTTGCAGGATGGCCCCAGAGGTGGTGATGTGCGAGACCATGAAGGACACTCCATACGACTACAAAGCAGACATCTGGTCCCTGGGAATTACGCTGATCGAAATGGCCCAGATTGAGCCGCCCCATCATGAGCTCAACCCCATGCGAGTCCTGCTGAAGATTGCCAAGTCCGACCCTCCCACGCTCAGCTGCCCTTCCAAATGGTGAGGGGGGGCCCTGGCTGGGAGCTCCTGGGCGGGGGCACCCTGGGATTTGTGAAGTGCACTGAAGTGCTTCCTCCTTGCAAGGTGCAGTTGGGCAGCAAAGCCTGGAGCACACATCTTACAGCTTGTGTAGTATTCCAAGAGAGAAAAATCATCTTTTATCACGAAGTTGCTTAATTTGAGAGCCTAGTGTAGGATTTGGGGTCCAGCTGTGTGGTAGGGACCCTGGGAGCTGCTGTCTGAGGGAAGCTGCTTGGTGTGAGGTGTGATGGAGCAGGCGCTGCTGGGGCTGTGACCGCGCTGTGGGTGCCAGGGCAGCCCTGCTGCCCCCCTCCTCAGCCCTGCTGGGTGAAGCAAGAGGGATCCTTTCATTGGTTTCAAAATGTCCCGTTTTTGTACGAAAGGCAGATTTTCCTCTAAACTTGAAGGTGGCCAAGAACTCCAGAATTCCTTTCCTGGAGTCTGGAAAGCCTCTTCTGCTTCTGTTCCAATCTGTTCATTTTATTTTCCTGTTGTGACTAAACCTGCTGCCTGATAGCCAGCAGCGAGCTACTGAGAGAGCAGTGGGATCACAAGCATAGTTACAGGGTTCAGGTAGCAGGTGGGAGTCCTATAGCATTGAGCCCGCCGCTAAATCCCAGCTCTCCAGGTAGGAGTGCTTCCTCTGGAGCTGCTCAGAAGCCAGAACTAGAGCAGGGACGCACCCTGCATCTGGGAGCCGCGCTCTGCAGGCTGATGGTGCCCTCCTATGGGGTTCCTGGTCCTTCACGGCAGTCCTTCCCCACTGGGGCTGAGGGATGGGTACTGGAGCGTCCTCGTCCCCAAGCAGCTCCACCCGTGGGCTCACCTGGGAAGCCAGCTGTTGGTGCCCTCTCCCGATCTCTCTGTCCTGGCTGTGGGCACAGCGGCCAGCACTCAGTCCTGCTGTCTGTTGCCATCACGGGTAAAGGAAAATCTAGTCCCTTGCTTGGCCAGGTTGCTGATTCTCTTACAAACTATCAGAATAATTGAGCACTGAGCTTCCCACGCTGGGAACAAAGCGGGGATTATGGCCAGATGCAAACAGGGACACAACCTACAAGAGACTGAGCAGACCCCTGTGACATTTGAGGCCTTTCCCTCTCCTGAGCTTCTCACAATGACTCTGTTTGAAGGTCCCTGGAGTTCAGAGACTTCCTGAAGACAGCACTGGACAAGAACCCAGAGACCCGGCCCAGCGCAGCCCAGCTGCTGGAGGTAGGGACCAGCACTGGCCCTAGGATGGGTCTGCACTGGTACCTGTGTCTTCCTGGGTCCCTGTGTTTGTACATGCTCATTCTCTCTCTCTCTCTCTCTTTTTTTTTTTTTAAACTTGAAGAAAAGAAAAAGTGTTCATGGCCCTAGACTGGTTGAAGATAATTTTGCTCTTTTTCAGAAAGTCCATAGTATTTAGCCACTAAAATACTCTAAATGGAGCAGTGATGTTTTTACCATTAGAGCAAACTGCAGAGCTCCTATTGATGCCAGCTGGAGTAGAAGTGGCTTCCATTTCCTAAAAATGCCCATGTGGCAGCCAGCTTGGTTTATAACTGGTTATACCAAATTTAAATTCAACACTTTTCCTCCTGTCCCCTTGCAAAATAACAAGAAAACCCTGGAAGGTGCTTTTTTGCACTGATTACAAATGCTGTGCAGCATGGGCATGGTTGCTGCATCCTTCCCGCCCTGCACATGCTGTCCGACTTGCAGGCGTTCAGCTCGGCACGTGCTGTGGGCTCGGTCCCCGTATGCCCGGGGTGCTGTGCAGAGGCGGGTGGAGAGGAGCGGCTCCAGTTGTCACCAAGGCAGTCCACAGCGGGTGCGTGTTTACCCGAGTCAACAGGAGGAAGCACACGATGTACTCCGGAAACCACAGGGACTCCCCAGCCTCTTGTTGAAGGTTAACATGAACATGCCGCTCTTTACTGAGCGATCCGAGCCCAATTTCAATTAAACTTTCCCCTGCCCTGTGTTTGCACGTGGGCTTCCCGCTGCCCTGCTCTGTCCCAGCGATGCCCCATGGGCCAGACCTGCATCCCGGGGCTCAGCCCGCCGTGGCAGGGGAGGATGTTGTTTAAACGCAGCTGGTGCTTTTGTGGGGGGAATGTTGACATAAAGCAGCTTTGCAGAGCATCGTGCTTTGAGCGTGTTTGCAGAGCTGGTGCTTAACCTCGGCATCATTTCCTCCCTCATACAAAGCTGTAAATTCATTTAGGGGGTTAAGCCTAGTGATGCCGGCAAGAACCGTGTCCTTAGGTCTTTGCAGTTGTTTAAAAGAAAGAAGTGGTCCTTGCCATTGCTATCCCAGTGCCCTCGCTCTGTTTTTTGGCCATCTCACATGCGCGTGTTGTGCTTGGCTTTTCAGCATCCCTTCGTTAGCAAGGTGACCAGCAACCGGGCCCTGCGTGAGCTGGTTGCTGAGGCCAAGGCTGAGGTGATGGAAGAGATCGAAGACAGTCGGGATGAAGCAGAAGATGACGACTCATCAGAGTCCACCTCGGTGAGTGTTCACCTGCTAGCCCTGCGCCAGACTTTGCATGGAGCAGGGCTGCAGTGGGAGAAAAAGCTCCCAGCCTGGCTCCAAAAGTCTGGTTCAAGGCTATTTCCCCAGACAACCATGGGAGAAGGCTGCCGCCTGGCTTGGGCTCCTCAGGAGGATGGAAAAGCAGTTTCTTGGCCAAGGAGTGGCCGTTTTTTGGTGGCTGCCAAGGGCACAGGGAAACAATGGCGCTGGCGGGCAGCCCAGCTGCCCACTCGCGGGAGGGGTGTGCACAAAGCTGCTACCATGGGCAAGGCTGGGTTACTTGTGAAGGACGGAGAGCCTGAGTTGTCATTAAACTGCCTTTGTCCTCCACCCCCTCTGCCAGGCGGTGCTGTCTGCGTGGGGCTTGGGGGTGGCCAGTGGCTGCTCTGAGTGCCCCTGCCACTGGTTTGTGCCCAGCTGCTGCGGTGTTGGTGGGAAGGAGGGCAGGAGGATGGGGAATTGCTGGCTACTTGAGAAGGGTCGTCCTTGGAAAGGGAAATGACCAAGTCTGACTTAAAACAAGGCCTAAAATTGACCTGGTGGGCCAGGAGTGAAAGGGCTACGCATGGGCAGGGCTCTGAATGTGCTGGCACGGGGGAGCTCAGGGGATGGAACCCAGGCTTCCTAACCCTAGGCGAGGTCAGCAAATGCCACCCCCCTCCCCAGTCAAAGAAACAATGGCTGGATCTAAGTAAAACTAAAGAGATATATATGCGGAACAGGACCTGGTGCAGGCTGGAGAAGCTGGAGTAGGGGCACCACCAGCCCCAGGAGGGAGCTGGACAATCCTGTCCCTGAGCTGGGCTCTTGGAAGGGGGATGGCACGGGGCTGCCTGGGCAGCTTTGCTGCAGATGTCCCAAACTCCACGGTCTGTGGCAAAGGACAGAGGTGAATCCGTGGTGGTGCTAGCCAAGAGAAAAGGGGTTCAATACGCAAACTCCTAGGCAGCCTTTTAAGAGCTTGCAGTTCCCAGAGCTTCTCCACTGTGTTCTTTCCTTCCAGCCAGTGTCCAGAACACTTTGGACTGGAAAAAGACATCAGTATCCCAGGGCAAATGTCCTAAAAGGGAAGATTTCTTCCCAGAAACTCTTTAGCTGTGGGTGACTTTGCTCCGAAGCATGGTGACTTACAGCTCTTGCAGTTGTGTTAAAGTGGTGGTGCAAAACCCAACATCTTCCCTTCATTGTCTTTTCAGCCACCTGGAAAGCACAAGAGGGACCCCTCTGAAGTGAGTCAGCTGAGTTTTGATGGGGAGAAACTTCCAGACTCTTCCTTGCCCATGACAGTTAACGGTCCTGTGGGGACCGGCAAGGAGACAGCAAATGGACAGAGTGATAAAGTCTCAGAAGAAGGGATGAGCAGTGACAATGACAAACTGGTGAACAACCACTCTGCAAAAACCCTTGCCAACTCTGCCTCTTCTGGCCCAGAGGATGGGAAAGCCAGCCTGGGCAAACCAGACATCATCTCGCAGCCTGGACAGCTGGGTAGTTCAGCAGAGGGGGACAAGCAGCCCAAGCCGGGTAGCAAGGAGCGGAGCAGCATTGTGGATCGGCCGGAGAGCAGCCACCTGGAAAACTTCACCGAGGAGAAACTTGCCAACGGGAGCTTGGATTCATCAGCTCCGTTCCCTGGCAGCCGCTCCAAAGGGGACTCAGATTCTGGCAGCACTTCAGCCTCAGAAAGCATGGACCTCACCATCTCCCTGTCTGCTGACCTGTCCCTCAACAGGGAGAGCGGTTCCATCTCCCTGAAGGTGAGACTGGTGGGTAGGGGTTGTAGAGAAGGAAGAGCGGCAAGCCTATGATAAATGCTGGATTTTCTTCTTTTTAGCAAGTCCCTGAAATTCAGATCCTTTCCTTGAGACGCTGAACACATGCATGCATCAGCTGTAGCCCGTAAAACTCCTTCCTGAGAAACCAGAATGCTTTTCTGGAAGATTTTTACTCTAGATATGTATATTTTCACTCTTTGACTGCAGGAGGAGACAGTGAGTTGTCCCTAGTCTGCCATGTGCCTGGATTGGGAGCGGGTAAAGTAGGAGACCACTGAGGCTGGATGAAGGCAGAGAACCTTCCTTTTAATCCCTGAGCATGATACTAAAGGGTCACCCGGGTGCCACCCCGGTGCAGAGTGCTGTTCGGTGAGATAGCCTCGCAGAGATGTTCGGTGAAAGGCTCACGGCAGTGCTGGGTTAAGCTGTGCCATGGGCACAGGGCACGTCCTTAAAGGGAGGAGAAGCTCTTGGTGGAGCTGCCACATGTTCTTTGCTGTCCCAGGCCACTGAAATCTAACGAAAGCCCAGTGCTCTGTAGCTAATTTTAAGTCCTGGAGAAATCTGAAGGTGCCGTGCCTGACTTGTGCAGTCATACATGGTCTGAGCAAGCTCAAATGGGTAACCCAAAATGTCATTTCCTAAACTTTATATTTTGCCCATCATTCCCTGTTCTTTCCTAGAACACCTACCCCAAGGAGAAAGCTTATTTGGGCTGGTGCCTTTCTCGATTTTTCCAATCTGCTGTACATCTGGCCTGGTTCATGTCAGCAGTGATTTGTATGAAGACCTCCCAGGCTTTTTGGCTTTTGCAAAGGCTTTCTGGAGGCTGGGAATACTTGTGAGCCAGAGCCAGCCAGGTCAGCAAGGCTTAGATGAAGAGTCAAAATAATTCAAATGATATTTGCTGAGCTTCAGGAGAAGAAATGTATGCAACTTGAGGGGGCAGAGAGATTTGTTGCACAAGATCTTTATCCAATTGCCTGCATGAGTGATAGCTTCCCGGCACAGAAACATGCCCAAATACCATTCTTGGCAAAACTTTCCTCCCTTTCTCTCTCCTGCTGCAAGCACGAAAGCTGGCATCCCCTGCAGGAGCCCACACTCCATGTGGATCTGCTAACGAGGGAGGTGTGACACTCTTGCATAGCAGTTCACCCCTCCTCACTGCCTTTCCCATGCCACTTGGTCTCCTTGAGGCCAGACAAATCTGCATGTAATGCCACACATGTAATTGCTCTCCCTAGTTGGTCCCCTAGAAGGGGAAAGGGATTGTGTGGGTTTTTACAGGGAGTAAATCTCAGAGATGGTCATGTTAGATGACAGTTTGATTTGCCCTAGTGAGAGACAATGCTCAGAACAAACTAAACCACATCTCTTCGAGCAAGGCTTTCAGGCAGAGCTGTTCTCCAGGAGTGGTGCTGCTGCAGGGCCCTGGACACCCTGTTGATGCCTCTGCTGTGCTCGATGAGCTGTTAGTGCATGGGGAGGTGTGGGCTCCTCACCCGGCAGCATTTTCAGTGCACTTCATTCCTCTCAAGCTTGTCAGTGGCTGAATTCCTCTTCCTTCCAGCTGCTGGGGAGTCCCCTATGCTGGGATGTTTTGTGATTTCCGGGGGCTCCTGTTTGCAGTTGCAGGAAGTAGCTGTGTTTATTTATCTGTTTGGTGTACTGAAAAGATGGGGAAGGAGGATTCTCTTACTGCCTTCTCCCTCTTGTCCACATGGAGTATCCCCCAGGCTTAGCTTCATGGAGATAAACTCCTCTGCTTTGCCCTTGCTAGTATTTCTGGTGACGTTGGGTTGTGTGCACAGGGTGCCAGGCAGGTTGCAGCAAGAGAAGGGACAGCAAAGAGTTAAACCAATTCTGGTTGTGAACATTAACTGTTACATGTGTTTTATCACAGGCTAAACTGTAAAGATAACATCACTTTCATTACCAGACTGCTTTTCCAGTTGTTTATAATTCAATCAAAAAGAAAAGAAAAAAATTCACCAAAAAGTATCCAGATCTTATTTTAGAAAAATTAAGGATAAGAAATATACAGGTGAATCTGGGAGGCTGCAGCTGGCAGAGAAAGTAGTCAGAAGTGAGATGCAGACAGAAGGAGACAGACAGGGTTTTGAAAACAAACTTTCTCAGATAGAACTGTTTGTGGGAGGAGATCCTCATTTTGAGTACATAGCTTGAATTTCTGCTCGGGAACTGGGTACTGTCCTGGCTGTGGGAGCCCAGGGATGATGGGCACACAGGGGGAGTCATGGTGCCAAAAGGGCTCTGCGGGTGACTCAGACCTGCTGAGTGTTGGCATTTTCTCGTCTTGAAAACGCAGGAGTTTTAGCCAGCTGTTTTTATTCAGTTTGGGGCAGTAAGAGCCTTAGTGACCTAAGCTGGTCTCATGCAAGCCTTTTTGCACCAATTTCACTGTGTTGGTTTAACCACTGATGCACTGGTACATTGCTATACGGTGGACAAGTTGGATGTCCCCGGCGTTTTTCTGGCTGCTTGTACTGGTTTGGTTGGGATAGAGTTAATTTTCTTTGTGGTAGCTTATAGGGTGCTATGTTTTGGATTTGCAATGAAAATAGCATTGATAGCACACTGATGTTTTTCATTGTTGCTGAGCAGTGCTTGCACCAGGTCAAGGACTTTTCAGCTTCTCGCGCTGCCCTGTCAGCGGGGAGGCTGGGGGTACACAAGGAGCTGGGAGGGGACAGAACCAGGACAGCTGACCCGGACTGACCAAAGGGATATTCTGTACCATCGGATGCCATGCCCAGCAATAAAACTGGGGGGAGCTAGCACGGGGGCTGCCATTGCTCAGGGACTGGCTGGGCATCGGACGGCTGGTGGTGAGCGATTGCGTTGTGCATCACTTGTTTTTTTCCCTTCGGTTGCAGTGTTTTGTTTTTTGTTCTTCTTTGTGTTTTTTTTTTTTTTCCTTATTAAACTGTCTTTATCTCAACCCACTAATTTTCTAACTTTTGCCCTTCCAATTCTCTTCTACCCATCCAGCTGGGGGGGCGGGGTGTGAACAAGCGGCTGTATGGTGCTCAGCTGCTTACTGGGGTTAAACCACAGCAGTTCCCCATTGCTGCAAGCTCTCCAGGGGCTTGCTTTGGCCCTTGCAGGCTCATGGGAAACTCTCATGCCATGTTCTCTATCTGTAATGGCCATCAGTGTAAGAACAAGAGGACTTTGAGGAGTCTTAGCCCGTTCCACCACTGCGCTTTCCATGTAGGACTGCACGATTCAAGTCATTTGTGTGCTTATTTTTTTGCCAAAGAAGCCGAGTCCCTGGTCACAGTCCTTCAGCCAGGCTGCAGAGGCAGACCCTGCAGAGGGACGCAGGCTTGCTCGCTTTCCCCTGTTCCAGTGGAAGCAAGCCTAGACTGTGCTTTGTGGAGGTCGCTGTAAGGGGCTCGGAGCTGCTTGTGATTAGCAAAGCATTGTAATGAGGGCCAGAGGGACACGAGTGCGGAGATGTTAGTCAGGGTTGGCTCGTTGCCCTGTAGCTGTGTCTGCGGCCGCAGCCTGATGCAGAGGCCTTGGCTGCCTTGCACCTGCGAGTCAGATGGCGCAGGGAATTTAAAAGGAAAAAACACTGCAAGCTTCACGTTGTGGATTTCTAGGCACTGCAGTTTTGCAGGGTGGAAATCACACCGTACTCCATCGTGCAGCAAACAAAGTCTCCATGATTTGAACGGCAACTCCAAATCTGTTGATGATTTTTGCTTTGATGCAGTTTCCTTGCTTTTGTTTGTTCTTTATCAACAACAGCATCAAAATTGCTCTGCGACCTCCAGCTGTACGCCTTGAGCAGCAAGCTGGGGAGCTGCTTCATGGCCTCTTTCTTTCCTCCCCTGCCAAACCTAGGATTCCCGGATGCACAACAAGACGCTGAAACGCACCCGCAAGTTTGTGGTGGATGGAGTGGAGGTGAGCGTCACCACCTCGAAGATCATCAGTGAGGATGAGAAGAAAGATGAAGAGATGAGATTTCTCAGGCAAGTTGGCCACCAGGATGGAAGGGAGGGCAGGGTGACACACCAGGCAGTGTTTTCATCTCCACAAGCAAATCCAGGAGTGACCTACAGTCCTCCTGTTTCCTGCCTTCGTCCAACCTGGACAGGAAAAGTGTCCAGCATGGACATCACTTCCTTTAGTCTTCTTTTGGCAGTATTTGTGCCAGGCAAGGAGTTTGCTGTGCTGTCTCGGCTGAGCTTTATTCCCATGCAGAAGGAGGGATGCATCTTGGGGATAAGATGCAGCAGCGCTGTGACAAGGGAAAGTTTTGCTGGCTGGCTGTCCTCAGCATGTCCTGGGGATGATTGAAGGTGTGTCCCCAGGGCTGTGGATGCACCGGCTCAATGCAGATAAGAAATCTTCTCAAGATGCTCCTGTTCCTTGTGCTCTCGTATCCCCTCAGGCTTTATTAGCAAAAAGGCCAAGGGGAGTTGTAAACTCCTCAAGCATCTCTTTACATTCATGGGTGTATCCTCCCCGCTTATGCCTTTATCATTCCTTCACAGATTTTACACTTTCAAACCTCAATGACCCTTTTCCAGGGAAAGTGCTGTTTCTAGCTTCATTGCTATCAGGTGCAGCACTGAAATGAAAAGGCCCATAATATGATTTTTTTTTTTTTTTTGGCTTGATGCTCTATTCTAGGCTTCCTTGTGCTGCTCTGGGAGACTCTCTGAGAATATAACCTGTCCCAACCACTTCATGTCACCATGGCAGCCTTATTTCTAGGCCTTAATATCAGATATGGGCAGAAACTCCGTTTCTTGCAAGAAGTGCATGTAACCCTGATATAACAGAGGGAGCATGTGTAGAAGTGTGCAGGGAATTCACAGCCATGGGTGTTTTCTCTAACAGGTGGCATCCCTGAAAAAAGGCTCCTTTCTTCTGATAGTGCCTGCTCCATCTGCAAGGTGGAAGAAGGGACAGAGAGGCTGGGGTTGGAAAGCATCATGTCCCTGAGCATCTTTAAGGAGAAGTGGCTGTTCCACTGGGACTACCTAGTGGGCATGGTGAAGTCTCCTGGCCTCTTGTTTTGCACTTAGGGGGCTTGTTTCTGGCTTTTTGGAACATGCCAAGGTATTGATTTGAAGGTGAGATTAGAAGAGAGCCCATCCTATTGCGCCAATTGATGTAGTGGGGCTTGAGTTTGTTTTGATTGAAGAAATTGTTCCAAAGTGGTTTTCCAAGTCGGGCCCCCAGAGACTTGCACTGAAGTGAGCAGCACTAAAGCACAGCAGCAGTGGGCACCCTGTGCAGGAAAACTGCTGCTGCTTTTCCTTTTGAGTGGTACATCGCTGACTTCCAGCTCGGTGGGGCACAAACTCAGTATATGGGCTCAAACACAACTGCCTGACCGAGCAGAGGCTTCCTTCACTGGACGTGAAGCTGGAGGACTCGGTGAGGGGAGTGACACAACATGTTGGTAGATAGGTCAGAATTTGGGAAAACTGCCCTTTCTGTCCCCTAGGTGTGAGCACAAATGAATGCGGAGCGTGGGAGCCAGGCCAGGGCAACGCCAGCTTGGCCCGAGCTGTGTTTTGAAGACCCTAATCCAGATGGCAGAAAGGGTGTTTTGCATCCTGGCTGGAGAGCATTGCCTGCAGCGTCACTTTAGGGTTTTTGTCAAGGCTTGTTGGAGAAGGCTTGAATGCTAATAGGCCTTACCTGTGAAAACTGACAGCATGCCAACAGTTAATGTAATTAGCATCCTGCTTCCTTGCAGTGATCTGGTGTCACAGAGCCCAAGAGCACATCACTCAGTTGATATCTACCTCCTGCCTGTGTTCAAAGCAAGTGGCTGAGTGCTAAGGGATGCCCGTGCAGTTTTCATTCACTCCTGCAGTGCTCTGGTTATTGATTCTGCCATCTCTGCTCAGGCAAGCAGCTCTGAACTTGTCTGACTGTATTTCTCTCTCCCCCTCCCTTCTAACCCTCCGCAGGCGCCAGGAGCTGCGGGAGCTGCGTCTCCTTCAGAAGGAGGAGCACCGAAACCAGGCCCAACTCAACAGCAAACACCAGCTGCAGCTGGAGCAGATGCTCAGGCGCTTTGAGCAAGAAATGACGGTACGTGGGCAGGGGAAGCTGCCGGGTACCAGCTGGTTTAACATCTCTGCAGATGCCCTGCAAACTCCGTCGCAGGGCAATGCTATCTGGGTTGTGGCAATCCTGGGGCTTCTCTGGAGGGAGCATGACAGCTGCAAAGCCCCTTTGGGGTCTGAGGGACAGGATGCATTTGTGGAGGACAGAGCATTTTGTGGGTGTTAAGTGCTTAGGGAGCACCGATTGCCATTGCAGGGTGTAGCAGGGAAAGGGTTGTTCAGGACTTTCCCACTTTAGTGATCTTTTCCTGTATGTCTGTTCATGGCTACTGTGAGAAATGCTTTATAGTACTGTTGTATTTAACAGAAAAAGCCTTCAGGTAAGAAAGTGATGTGGCCTGGGTGGGCAAACAGAAAAACTGTCGAGTCTTTGAGTATAAATTAAATAAAGATAAACTGGGTTGGCTTAATTCCTCCATGGGCAGCTTACATTGAAGTAAAATGATTTTGTAGGTAAAGCTTTAAAGCTTTCATGAGCCATCTTTTAAATATCCCTTTATTAATTCACCTGGCTTGTGCATCTGGTAACCCCATCCTCCCGTGGCAGGCTGGGAGGCATCATTCGTTTGTGAGCTCTGTTATATTTCTGAAGTCTTGACGTGCTACGTCGGTGAATTCCCATCTTAGCAAGTCACTTCTCATTTGTGAGATATTATTCACCATACAGCGTGATGGGCAAAAGCTCCACATGTGCTTCTTTTACCATTTCCCTGTGGCAGTTTGCAGCCCGGTCCCACTGATACTGGTGTGCTCTGTCCCTGCTGCTTGCAGGGAGATGGGACACAAGGGTGCTGTTGGAGCACAGTGCCCTCAAATGTGAAAATCCTTGTCTGCAGAGAAAGAAGTGTTATGCTTGAGCTCCTAGCCTGCTAATATTTGCTCAGGGCTGTGGGTCCCAGTGGGAAGTTGCAGATCAGGACATAAGCAAGGAGAAAGTGTTGAAATGCATCAGCGCTAGAACAAATTCAAAAATGCTTCCTGCTCACACTACAGCTGGCTCGTGCTTCGTGGGTCATTCCTTGGAAATTTCTTTCCTCTATATTCAGTAAAGAGGCCCAATTCATGCTAGGCCACTCACCCCACCTTTAAAAAAAAAAAAATTTTTTTTGTAAGAAAACAAAACTTAGAGGAGACTGAGGTTGACCTCTGTTCCCTTCCCATACAGACAAAGAAGAAGTTCTATGACACGGAACTGGAGAACCTCGAGCGGCAGCAGAAGCAGCAGATTGAGAAAATGGAACAAGATCACTCGCTGCGCCGGCGGGAGGAGGCCAAGCGCATTCGCTTGGAGCAGGAACGGGACCATGTAAAATTCATGGAGCAGTTGAAACAAATGAAGAAGGAGGTAAAAATGGGGTAGGATGGAGGAAAGATGGTTTCCTGCATCTGTTTCTTCCAGGAAAGCATCAACATTTCTCCATAGCAGATCTTGAGGGGGAAGCAGTTGTTGCTGTTTTAGCAGGAAGCTCTTGCTTTTCTTTGGTATATTTGGGTGTTTCCTGAGGTCCTGCTGTTTAGCAACACTAGGTGGGGTTGTTCTTGGCATAAATTACTTGCTGATAAATCTCCTTTCCCTCTCCAAAGGTCAAGAATGAGGTTGAGAAGCTGCCACGGCAACAGCGCAAAGAGAACATGAAGGTGAAGATGGATGACTTTGCCCAAAAAAAACAAGTCATGGTAAGGTTGAGAGATGATGGCCACAACTCAAAGACAGGGCAGGGCAGAGTAGACTGAAGCATGCTTCTTCCTTGAGGAACTGGCAGTTTGTAAAATACGACCATATGCTTTTTGGGTTGCAGTAGGAGGGGAGGGTTCATGGTGCTATTGCTGTTTCCTTCCAGGAGCAGGAGTTTTTGGCCAAGCAGAAGGAAGACCTGGAGCTAGCCATTAAGAATATAACTGCCCAGAACAAAAAAGAGATCTGCGACAAGGAACGCGAGTGCCTCAACAAAAAGCAGCATCTCATGAGAGGTGGGTGGCAAAGGCTGAAAAGGAAGAAAGCAAATGCTGTGACGACGGGCTTATCCACTGCTGGCTCTTCCCACGCAACAGATGCTGTGGCAGAGTTGCAAGTTGGCAGGATAGGATTTAGAAAAAACAGCCCTGCCAGATCCTGTCTAAATGTTTAACAATAATAATACTTAGCACTTTAATCTTCAAAGTGCTTTACAAATACGAACCAATTAGGCTTCATAATTACAAGAAATGATTCTCCGATACGATTTGCAACCAATTTCTCTTGGAAAACAGGTGGTGAATGGTCACACCCCACATCTGCTGTGCTGCTCCCATGTGTAGGGACCACTCATGTTTGGGATGCTGCGTGTGACCAAGCCGGGAGGCCTGGGTGGGTTTTCTCCTGACTCTTCTCCCTTCCTCAGACCGGGAGGCATGTATCTGGGATCTTGAAGAGCATCAGCAACAGGAGAAGCACCAGCTTGTGAAGCAGCAGCTAAAGGACCAGTATTTCCTCCAGAGGCACGAGTTGCTCCGGAAGCATGAGAAGGTGATGAGTTAGCTCCCTCCAATGCCAGTGCCAGGTGCTGCTTGGCGAGGTGCCACGGTGTCTCTGCCACAGATGTTTCCCTTCCAGGATTTAAATGAGGGTGGAGAGTGGGCTAAGAATTGAAGGACTTGGTCATTGTTAGTCCAAAGGGACCAGAATAACACTTGGGTCGACATACTTGCTTGGGATGTATATTCTGTGCTGCCTGCATTTAACATACAAGAAGCAGCTGTGAATTCTGGGGAGCTTCTCTGGGAACTTCTCACTGTCCAATGTGAGGGTTGGTGGATTCCCACAGCAGTGAGTGAAGGTCGGCACATCTGGTGTGTCTCCTCTGATGCCTTGTTCTGTGCTGTTGCAGGAAAGGGAGCAAATGCAGCGATACAACCAGCGCATGATAGAGCAACTGAAAATTCGGCAACAGCAGGAGAAAGCCCGGCTCCCCAAAATCCAGCGGAGTGAAGGGAAGACACGCATGGCCATGTACAAGAAGAGCCTTCACATCCACTCCAGTGGGAGTGTATCTGAGCAGCGGGAGAAGATAAAACAGGTCAGGCCATGCAAAGGACACCAGGGTTGAGGCTTGGCTTGGGGGTACAGCTACTTCTCTGGGGAAGGGAAGTTGGAAAGAGGAAACCATTCCAAAATTTCTAACCCACTGCAGGGAGACAGAGGTCTTTGCTTTTCTGGCATCTGGTTGTTTTCAGCACTGCTCCCGCTGCAAGTAGCACTGGGGAGCATCATCGGGACTTTTCTTTCTTTCTTGTGTAGTAGTACAAGCTGACTGGTCTCTTAGCTAGCATGCTGACTCGTGTTTCTGCTTTCTCTTCCAGTTTGCTCAGCAGGAAGAGAAGAGGCAAAAGGCAGAGCGGCTGCACCAGCAGCAGAAGCATGAGACGCAGATGAAGGACATGCTAGCCCAGTGCGAGAGCAACACGAACGAGCTCCAGCAGCTGCAGGTACCCGTGCCTCCTGGTCTGGCCTCTCAGAGCTGCCAGAGCTGCAGAAAAGTCCTGGCCATTGCAAGAAGTGGCGGCTGTGAACTAGAACTGGCATCCCTCATCTCTGCCTTTAGAGGCTTTTGTGGCCATGTCTAAACATGCCCTGGAGCTCAGAGCTCTGAACGCCTCTGGCTGATGCAAGTCCAGTTGGACCACAGTATTTAGAGTCCCAGCTCCTTAATGAGTGTTTTGCTTTGTGGTCTGTGTTTAGAATGAAAAGTGTCACCTCTTGATTGAACATGAAACCCAGAAGCTTAAGTCCCTGGACGAGAACCACAACCAGCACATGAAGGAGTGGCGGGACAAGCTGAGGCCGCGGAAGAAGGTATTGCCTCCCCAGCGTGATTGGGGTTTCCCGCATGGCTGGTCAGAGGGGGCAATGTCTGTAGCTCGAGTACAATCTCAAATTGGTGTGTGTGTTCCCTTCTGCTTCAGGCCCTGGAGGATGAGCTGAACCAGAAGAAGCGTGAGCAGGAGATGTTCTTCAAGCTGAGCGAGGAGGCAGATGAACAGACCCCAGCATCCCCAACCAAACATGCCAAGTTCATCCCATTCAGCTCCACAGAGAACTTGTAACCCCAGCAGCTGGCAGGCCACCAGCTGGTTCTTGCTGTGTCCTCCTGGGCTGCAGGTGGTCATCTTGGACTTGGAAGACCCTCTCAGCAGCCTCTTCTCACAACAGCACCCACTTGTCCCCTCGCTCTGTCAGGGATAAATGTGGCCTCTGTCCTTCACTGTTGTGGGGTGCTGGCTGGAAGTTTTGGTGGCTTTTCCAGGGGCTGGTCTGCTCAGCAAAGCTCCGCACCAGGAGGCCGGGGAGGACTGTTTCTGCGGTTGTACTTGCACTGTTAGCTGAATGCATCACCTTTGACGTGAGCCTGGTGCTCACCGGGCTCGTCAGCTCGGACTGAAGCAATAACAGCCCTGAGCAGGAGAAGCGGGCAGGAGCTCCTGCCTGCTGCCCAGTGGTCAGCAGCCTCTCCTCACTGTGGCTGCTCCTCCTCCTGGTCCTCTGTAAATGGCTAGCCTGGAGCAAAGCAGCTTTGGTGTTGTCTTTATGCTAACCTCGGCCTTGTGGCCCCCCCACACTTGCCTTAGATTTATTTGTATCTACTGTGGACCTCTTTTTTGCTCAAGAGAGACAGTGATTTGGATTTTTTTTTTCCTTTGAGAGGGGAGGGTTGGGTTCTTTCTTTCCTCTTCCTCCCAGTACAGACTATGCAGAAAGGGGACCAGCTGGGCATCCTTTTAACGTTGCCTGTGCTCCTTCATTTGCCATGATCACTGGCACCACAGTCCCTCTGGCACCTGGCTAACGTTATCTTATCAGAGACTGGACTGTGGCACTGAAGGATCAGGCCCCCAGACTTGCAGCTGGTAACATGGAGTTCATAACTAAACCACTCAGCTGCCTGCAGGCTTTTGTCTCTTAAAGGAGAGTACGTGCACGTGCAGAGGGGGAGGTTTGGAACGGTGTTCAGTCCTGCCATGACGCAGCGAGGTGTTGGCCACAGCCATGTGCCTTCTAGTCAGGGAAGGGCAGAAGGGTGTTATTGTCACAGCTCTCGTGGTCACACGTGCTTGAGATTTTTTTTTTTTAAGTGCCGTATACGTGTGGGCATGTAGGTCAGCCACTCTGCAGTCAGCCTTGCTGGAAGGAATAAAGGACTCTCGAAACACGGGATGCAAGGGAAGAGGAGATGCAAAGACAGGTCACGGTGGCTTGTTACCCTCAGCATTGCTTACTCCACTGATGTTTCATCTTCTCATGAAGTGCCGGTTTCTTGGATGATTCTCCTGGCTTTCACTTTAGAGTCAGGCTGCAGAGAGGCAGAGCAGCAGCAGGTCCAGCCCTCCATCCTTTCTGCTCTGTGGCGATGTGTCTCAGCTGGGCTGCCTTTCTCCACCCACACAAGGCACTGCTTGGCTGAGCTTCTGGGTAGGACCTGGAGCATGGACCGGGGTAAGGGGACAGAGACCTCACTGGGCAGCACCGTCTTTATGCAATGGCAGTGACCAAAGGGTTTATGGTAGCACTTAAGTTTATCTCTCTTTGATATCTGGACAATTGTTTTATGCCTGCTTCCCTAGCAGGAAGGAATGTCCCTCCTTTTAAAAAAAAAAAAAAGTTAAAATCTCATGTGTAGGTTCAGAGACATATTGGCACTTCAGGAAAAGGTGGTATGTGACATGCTACGTACACTTCTAGGTACCTAGCTGAAGGAGTCAGTCCCCAGGTCTTCAGCACCTCTTTATCTGAGGAGTGCATTCACTACCCATTTAGATTTCATAATATGTATTTTTAAGCTTCCTGCAAACTAGCAAGACTACATCCATTTGGGCCATTCCAGGTTTCTTCTGAATCAACACCATTAATGTCTTTATTAATAAACACAGCCTAGATAGAGTTCTAAGGGCTGGGCCCCTTTGCAAGCAGACTGCATAGTGGCTTTTCAGTAACTAGCCTGTCCTAGGGAGACTGCCTGTTCCCTCCCCAAAAGTATTGACTGTGCCTTTCGGATATGATGACAGCACCAGGTTTGGGAGCTAGCATAAAAATGGATGAATGCAGGGGGTTGTTCCTGAACCAGAACAGTGTGCTGGTTTCAGCCTTTTAATTGCAGTAGAAATGTGTGATAGCAACCCCAGCGGTTCTGTTCCCGGTCCCGTTGGGGTCAGCTGGAGCTATTCTATGAAATGGTTGTTGAGGAAATCAGTACCCGGCGCCTGGCCTTTCGTGTGTTATATGTGACTTGCGGAAGGATGTCTTGCAGCATACTGTTCATAAGATACCTTGTCTAGCTGAAGGGGGTTGTAGCCCCTCTGACCACCTTCTTGCACCAGCCTGGGAGCGTTGGTTCTCTCTGGAAATTGTGCAGCCATGAGGATGGATGGAGGCTAATTCTGGGGGCTTTTAAAGAGCTGATGTGATCCCCTCAAGGTAAATTGGTTGTCCCTTCCTGCAGTACAGCTTACTTGCAGCCTGGAGCTAGCAACATAGTTTTGCTTTTGCTAACAGAGGGTGGGAATGGTTTTGTCCCCTGCCCTTTGCCTGTTCTCTGTTCCTTCTCCAGGTGTGTTGGGGCTCTAGCACCAAACCCCTCTCCCAGAAGAGGGCAGAGGAGCATATCTTATGATTGTCATGTTTACAGGGTGGTTATTTTTCCCCCTTTAAAAAGAGGATGTTTTGTTGTTTCCTGTTCAGAAGTAACCATGAATAAACCCAACTTATTTTTGAGGGGGGATAGGGTGCCATTTTTTAAAATGTGGCTTTGAATAAAAGGGTTTTTTAATATTTTGTAAAACATCTTCAGTGGGGCCACCACTATGATGTAAAGAGCCTTCTAATAAAGTAACAGACTGAGAAACGGGTATGTGCCTGCTTTCCCGCGTGATCGCCGGCTGTGGCCTCAGACCAGCAGTTTTACAGTCTGGGTTTTGCTGACTTACAGAAACCTCCAGAGCCAGTTCTGGCATGTGAACCTTGCAAGGCTGAACTTCCAGTTCATTAAAATACAGCTAGTTGCTTCAGAAACACTTCTGCTGCACGCTGCAGCTCTGCTGTAATATCTTCAGTGCAAGCTGGAACTCTGGTAGACCCAAGTCAAGCTGCAGTTCCCTCGATGTGTTAGAGTAGTGCTCGGGTGCCCCTGCTTGGTGAAGAGGGAGTATTGCATCCTGTTGTCAAGCGTGCAAATCGTATTTATGCGTGGCTTTTTTTCCCCGCTCTTTCTGATTAGCTTGCCTGGCTTTAACAGAAGGTATCAGACAACTGCCTCAGCTGCCATGCTTTGCTGGGACAAGGAGGTCCTAGGGCTGCCTCATTGTCTCCTCTCCACTATGCCCTGCTGCTCTCGCTGAGGTGTTGCTTGGGTCTGGGGACACGTTGTGAGACCAAGGTGCAAACCACATCTTCCTTTTGTCCATGCGCGGGAATGCCTCTCCTTGCTCCCCTGGGCTGCTCAGAAAAGCTCCCACCACCTCTGTAACCAGCCACAGGGCTTGTGTGGTCTTTGTTTTCTGCTTGGAGATTTTCACCTGCAGGTTTAGTTATGATTTCTTTCATGCAGATAACCTTGCACCAAGCAGGGACACACTGTACAAAGACAGCTTTGCAAGGAGCTGGTGGGGTTGCTGTGACTTCTCCCTTGTTTTTAGAAGGTTGCTCCACAACCTACCAACTTCTGCCACGTTGGAAGTGACCTTGCTCCCTGGGTCCACCCTAGTTAAGTAAAAGTGCAGTTCAGAGGGGAGGTGGTGAAAGGGAGAGGGACCTGTTGCTACAAGCCAGCTGGCTGGTGGGGTTTTAACTTGGCAGCACTGCAGTGAGAGAAGGACAAGAGCAAGGTGCCTGTCTCCTTGCTCCATGAGATAGTAAGAGACAAAGTAGCTGAGGACACATAATTAGCCATCTCCTTCATTTATGTGTGCCAGGACTGCACCATCCCCTGGGACACGCTGGTCAAAAACAGCCTCCCTCGATGTATCCCCATCATCTCAGGGGAGTATTTAACTTCATCTGCATGTCCTTGGCAGTGCCTGAGGGGAGCTTCAACTGTGAGGATACCTAATTTATAAATATACGGAAAGTACTGTGTATTCCAGAAATAACCATTAACTACCATCCTGCCCTGGTGGAACACTGAAAACAGAGCAAAAAGTGAAAAATCTTTATAAAAAATAGATGACATCCCTGAAAAATAACTGGTGCTGCACAAGCTGTACTGTTGTCAGCTCTCATCACCTCTGCACTCCGTGAACAGTCCCATCTGGGCTCCGAGCTCCTCACAGCTGCCCGGAGCCTTTTGCAGTGTTCCTGCTGTGATGGGGACCGTGAAGCTCTCTGGAGGAAGAAAAAGAAGGGCAGGCAGGGAGGGCCATGGGGCTGAGCCTTGTGCCTACCCTGCCCTCCTCCTGGCGCCGCATCCGCTCTCCATCCCCCGCTGCAGAAGCACAGCTGGAGACGCGCACTCCCTCCGAAATCCCCCTGCACCCTGTTATGCCACAGGCCTTTGCGTGATCTCCTGCTGCACCGGTCAGGGGTGTAATTCTCCACACACAGACGTACGAATCGCTCGAGCCGAGCCGAGCCGAGCCTCTCCAGAGACCGGGCTCCCGCTGGCGGGCGGCCGGCCGGGACCCCCCACCCTCGCTCCGGCGCCGGGTGCCGGCCGGTGCTTCGCTTCCCTCTCTCGGTCACCAGGGGGCACAAACGCTGAAACGGCTGCCTCGGAGCACGCCCCCGGAGCTGTGCCGTACGCCCTTGAATCCTGGATGGCAAGTTTGTCATCTGCTAGGGGACACCTTTGCCTTGATCGCTGCTTTTCCTCGGTGCTTCAGTATTTTGTCTCCCACTCCAGCGTTGTCCTCAGGAGTTTTTCAGGGCTCCCCTGCCCGCTGTCCCACGTTTGAGGACAGAGTCGCCCTCGTCAAGGGCTGAGCAGCCCCTCCACGGTGTCTGCTTCTCCCTGCTGTGAGAACTCCGTGCAGGAGGGAAGCGATCTGCTGCCAGGCTGGCTGTGATCCGTGTTGTCCGCACATGCAACTGAACCTAGCAATATCGGGGCCAAAGCAGTGAGAAATCATTTCCAGCGGTGGCTAAGAACCGGTGTAATCTAGCCCTGGCAGTATGGTGTGTAACTGCTGCCTTGCTGTGCTCCAGCTGCAAGTATTTGCCCTCTAAAATACTGTGGTAGGAGCAACATTTTTGACTGGTCTTCGCAAGGGAGCTCGGGGAAGATAAATGCATTTGTCCCATATGTGGGGAAGGACCAGGAGCATTTAGGAGCACACTCACAATTCTTAAGCAAGCAAGCAGACATAGTGGACTGCGGCAGAAAGGCAGCAGGTACTGTTTTCTCTGCAGGTCATAGAGGGTTGTGGGGCACCACTTTCTCATTCCAGTACATTTCTGACACCTCTCAGACACTGGGGACAGCCCAGCTGTGACACAACAGCAGGGGACAACTTGTTTATCCCTAAACTCCCCTCAGTTGCACCTGTACCCTTGTAGCACGTAACCTCGGCATGGGAAGTGCTACTGCCACATCCCTGCTGCTCCTGCAACCACACCAGAAGTGTGGGCCAAGCACGGCACTCCAGGGTCATTGCAATTTCCTTGATACTCAACCAAGGAGCAGCAGAGACCCAGCCAGGGCTGTCCAGCTGGCTTCCTGGCGTGCCTCCTGCAGGAGGTGACTGGGTCAGCATGCAAAGCCAAACTCTGCCCCTCAGCAGCTCTCATCAGACCCATTTATCTAACCTCTGCTTGTCTCTAGCCTCTGCTTGTTCCTGGGTGCTCAGAAGTGATCGAACCACAGACAGTGTCTGGGTTCTTGGGGTCCAGGTGTGATGGAGTCACTTCAGCCCCCTCTAAGCAGATTACGGTGCTGGGGAAGTAATGCTGATACTTAAGTGCTTCCGATTGATTTTGTGCAGTCTCTAAGGCTCTCTGCCAGCATCCGTAGGCCTGGAGTGGCTTTGCACTGGAAGACACGGATAAAATAAATAACCTCCTGTGCGTAACAAGTTGGCTATCTCATACACATGATTTACCCCAGATGTAAAGGAATGGCCCAACAGACTGGCAGCGTGCGCTACGGGGTGCGTCCAGAGCGGTGCGCAGAAAGGAGGTGGAAGGGTGAAGGCAGGAAACCAGGGTCTGGTCCCTGGAGCAGATAGGTCCAAGATGCCATGAGAGCTCATTCACGTTCTCCATTTGCTTTCAACCTCACACATCTCCACATGGAGATCTTGTGGCTCTTGGGAACTAGATTTATCAGTAAGGGAATGCCCGAAGGTTTTTGCACACCTCCTGAGAAGGGCAAGGTGAGAGCAAAGCTTCCCCAGGCAAAACCCTGTCTGTGTCCCTCTGGGCTGCTTCAAGCTGCTTCAAGCTCAAGGTGCCCTTTACAGTGTCACTGTGTGTTGTCCACTGCCTCCTGTGGGTTCCCACCAGTGGCTGCAGGGCCAGGGTTAAAGGCAAGGGGGAGGCCAGCGTGCAGGTCACTGATGCAGGTGCCTGGCAGTACGGTGCCCTGCAGTGGCTGGGGATGGGCTCATGGAGGGGCAGAGCAGGGAATGGGCATTGTGGCTCTAAAAAGGGGCAGAACTTGTCCCCCAGTCCCAAAGCCACCGCCTGCCTCCATGCTAAAGTGACATTCTGGAGTTGGGATCTCTGCCCCCTCAGGTCTGTGGTCAGTGTGAGATGACAGAAGCACGAGCAGGGATGAGGCTCCTTTTCAGAGCCAACTCACAGACTTCCCTGCTTGTTCTCGCTCTGCTTCTGGTCCTTGCTCTGCCCTGCGGCATGCTGCGCAGGGTCTGTGTGATCGGTGTGTCGCAGTAAGTGGCAGCTGGGACTCTGGCTGTTCACCAGCTGCCTGCCCAGCACCCCCACAGTCCTACCCTGTCCCTCTGCACTGCATCTATCACTGCTTCTAAAATTAGGCCAAACAAATCTGGCAAGAAACAGATAGTTTAGCATCTTCATGGGTGCTGCACCTGTAGGTCAAAATGCTCATTGAATACATTGAATACATTCTCTATTTGCTCTTTCCAGCTTTTTTTTTTTTTTTAATTATTTTTTTGCTAACAGGCCTGACTTTTTCTGATGATGAAAGCGGCAGAAACTGAGAACTCACCACATGTGTGGTTTTATACCAGTGTTTACATTCACTGACATTCCTGGGCATGCACAGACTGATCTTAGGGTTCATGGTAGCGAGTCCAAGGTGTCTAGATGACAGACTTTGTATTAATGTACAGATGGACTGGGCAGCAAAACGATCAGTCTGGCTATGTTGTTTTCAGTGCATCAGGGATGTAGGGTCAGTCTGTGTGCTCTGTAAAACCAAATTACCAGAATGCATGAGACCAGCTATGCATACAGATGACCAGCATCCCAAGCACAGTCACCCTCTCTGCAGATGCTTGGCATGAAGCAGTCCCTGCTAAACAGAACAAACCAGCACCCGAAGCAGGAGGGATGGCAGCAGCTGTAACATCTGTAACTCAGTTGTCTCACTTAATTCCCCTCGCCTTGCGTTTAATATCTATCGCATTGTTTAGCAGGTTTCTGTGCTTCTTTTCTGTGCTTTCCATATCCAGTTACTTGTTTCTGTTTCCCTGTGATCGCCTTGCCCAGCCTTTCAGTCCTCAGCTCTTCAGGTTACATCCTCCTCCGTATAGCTCAGCTGCAGCGCCCTCAACTGCTCTCTATTTTGGTTTCTCTTTTCAGCACATGAAGACCAGTAATTGCTTCATTCCTCTCTTAATCCCACTTTCTGCGACGTTCCTCATCTCCTCACTATTAGTTTCTTCTCTTACCAGCAACACTACACATAGTTGCTTTCAATGATTTTCTGATCATCCTGTGGATGATTTGCCCATTTTCAGGGCTTTAAAACCAGCAGAACTCTATCTGCTCATGCCCGGACACTCCACAAAACACCAAGCGATGAAAAGCTGCAGTTCTGCCAGGTGTCATCAGCCCCTGTTGCTTTTCCAGGCTTACAGTCTCTTCAGAGGTCCAACCCCAGTGTCCTTCATGAATGTTAAGGGCTTTCCTGATGGGAGAAGGAAGGGAGGGCTTTTGGGGGCTTCTCCATGGTCTCCTGCCCACCTATGTTTAACACTTGTCTGGAGTGGAGTGACAATGGGGCCAGGGCAGGGAGGGGAGCAATGTACAGCTGATCTACACGTACACCAGTTCCATGATGACTGTTGGGCACACTGGCAGGTGCCAGGGAGGTCACCAGTGGTGTGATGTCCCCTTGGGACAGCCTAGCATCCTTCCTGCAGCCACCTCCTCTGCAGCGGCACAGAGGTCTTGTGCTCAGCTGATGGGAAGGAGGATGAAGATGAGAGCTTTGGGAGGGCAAGGGGGGCAATAAAGCCCTGGCAACCTGCCTGCACCTCCATGATGGTGCTAGCAAAGTTAGTGGCATAAAAAGGAGCCATGTTTAAGGAGCTGCCAAGGAGTGAGATGAGTTGTTTATGATTGAATTAAATTCATATGAAAGCAAATGACCTGCCAGTGTGAGTCTTGGGTAACTTTGAAATATAATTAAAAGCCCAACAGGGAAGAGAGCTGCGGTTATACCTCGTGCTGAGGAGCTGTCAGGAAGAAGCAGGCCGAGGGTGGTGCTGATGCAGAGAAGCACCAGGCCACTGCCTTGTCTTCTCCACTGTGCCAACAGCATGGCCCGATGGAGTGGGCTGCTGGGGAGAAGGGGGGTACGGTGGCTCAGCTCCTGCTTCAAGGGGTACAGGGATTGTCCTGGCTAAGGCCTTTCTGGTAATCCGACCATACCAAGAGCCAACAAATCCTCCATTTTCTACTCATCTCCGAAATGCTTTAGGGATGCTGCTGTTGGTGACCAAGTCAGTAAAGCCTTGGGGGCAGCTGTTATGGGACAAGAGCAGGGTGAAGAATCAAAACCTGGTTGTGGAGCTCACACACAGGTCCCCCATGTCAGGCAAGATGGGTAAGCCAGGACCTTCCTCCATCCACCGCAGCCACCTCCCCTTTGAAGGGCAAACAGCCACAGAAAAGGCAAGCTGCACCCTCCAAGAAGCTGTGCTCTCTCCACAGAAATGGCCGTGTTGCCTGGGCCAGCACTGGGCTGGCTCTCGCACTTTGACTTCGCCTCGGGATGCTGCTTTGCAAAAGAGCAGGCAGGGGAAAGAAAGAGGGCAGCCACAGAGGACTTGCACTGCCATGCACTTTTTCCATACGTGTTGTTTGGGAAAGCACCGTTCCTGGGCTGCCACAACTTCTGTCTTCTGGCGCTGGGTGCGGGGAGCCGTTCAGCAGCAGATTGCTGACCTTGGCGACTTACAGAGAAAAGCCTGAAACGGCCGATGCCGCCTCATCCCGGCACTTCTTCCGTGCAGCACCCACCACGCCAGCTTTCCACGCC
>VXAL01003134.1:290932-407087 GCA_013399475.1 Chauna torquata | reverse complement strand
GCCCTGGGCAAACAAAGGCCGGGCGCTGCCGGTTCCCCGGTAGCTCCGGTCCCGCGGCGGGCGGGAGGAGGGCAGCGCTGCCGGGTTTGCCCCGGCACCGGCGGGGGACGCGCTGCCCGGTCCCCCCGGCAGCCGCTGCTGGAGGAGGGGGGGGTGCGAACTGCGGGGGTGTGCCGAGGGTGCTGCGTCTCGCAGCGGGGACGGGGTCCCGGGGGGTGCCGCCGGGAGGGGCTGCTAGAGCAGTCCGCACCCCCGGGGTCATCTCCGGGGCACCGCCAGAAAGTGCGTCTGCCTCGGTGAGGGGGCAGCGTTTGGTGGGGGAGTCAGGAACCTGTTGGCTGCAGAGCCCCGCGTGAGGGGCTCCCCGGCTCCTTCCTTCTGCGGCTGGGACGGTGCCGCTGTGCCCCGCCGCGGTGTGCCTTCGTGCCCGCTGCACCCTGCTGCCCGCCTTCCGTGGGGGAGCGCACTCCTGCATGCTCCAGGGCATCTTCCCAACAGCCGTGGGTTTGTCTTTTTCTATAGGGGGTTGTTTTTTTTTTTCTTTTCTTTCTTTCTTTCTTTCCTTTTCTTTTTTTTTTAATTATTATATACACTTTGGTGTGCTTCCAGGCATCCTTGGAGACCTTGTGGGTGAATCTTGGCAACAACCATAAAACAAAGACCAAAATGTTCTCCCCGCCCCGTTCGCCTTAGACCAGGGTGACCCAGTGACACACTGTTCGTGGTGCGTTTGGGTTGCAAGGACGCGGTATTCGCTCTGCTGGAGCGCCTTGTGTCAGTGGAGCTGGGCAGTCTGAGGTCTGCGGAGCTCAGGGGCTTTTTTGGGTCTCCTCAGCTGGTTTGTGGCAGTGAGCAATGGTCAGAGGAAAGCAAAGGGCAGGCCGGCTGTAGCCAAGATTCAGGAGAGAGTAAAGAGGGCTGATATCCCCTGCTTGCGCTGAGGGAAGCACCTTGGCTCTGTGATGTGGCTGCCGCCACCCAGCTGCTTATCACCCTTTCCTCCTCTCCTACCCTGTCTGTGGCTTTATCAGCCCCTGGCTGAGCCTGGCCCCAGCTCCGGACGTGCCCCCTTCAAGCTGTATCTGTCCCAGACTTACTCATCCTGGTTGGGCCGTGCATCAGATCCAGAGGAACGTGTACGTGAGGAGGTTCGATGAGCTCCGTACGCTTTTGTTTGTCTTGGCAGATCTGTTGCATTGCCCTCAGGTCCTGTAACGGGCGTGCTGGGGCTGCCTGGGGCTGCTCCTCCCCTTTCTCTTTTGGGCCTTTTTGTATTTCACTGGGGCTGAGGGCTCCTCCTGTCCCTCCAAGTCTGTGTCCCTGCTGCTGGGACACTCAGCCTGAGTGCTGGGCGCCATCCCTGCTCGCCCTCTGCCTGCTGGGGTCCCCGCACAGCTCTGCAGTGGGGAGGTGGGTGGAGCTGGGCATAGCACGAGTAATCCTATCAGGCTGGGAAATGGGGACAGCAGTGCTTTATAAAAGAGAGACGTATCGCTGCGGGGGGTGCAGGGGGCAGCAGCTCCCGTGGCTGGATCCTGGACATGTGGAAGTGACGGTGGAGAAACATCTGCACTGAGCTCATGACAGTCAGCTGTGCAGCTCAGCTGCTTGGCCGCCCGCTCCCTTCTCAACTGGCGGCTCGAGTCCTCTGCCTCTAACCTTTCCCTGTACTTGTCTTGGACCCAAACTCGGCTGCATGAGCCAGCGTGGGCTGAGCCCAGGGGGAGGCAGGCAGCGGCCTCCCCGGGGCAGTGCTGGAGTAAATGGGAGCGCTCGCCTTGTTAGAAGGGACCGATAGGAATGAGGCAGATTCACAAAGCTGGTTCATTATATGGAATCAAAACCTTCTTATTATTTTTTGCCCCTCCTCCCTGTGAAGAGAGGGAGAGGAGGGGCAGCAAATCATGGCTGAGTCATCTCACTTCAGACTGTATCTGCTGGCAAACTGCAAACCGAAGTCAGCCACAAAGTGTATGTGCTAAACCTTTGCTCTCTAGCGTCTACTCTGAGAACGAATGTGTTCTTAGCCATCCCTGGAGGCAGTGGCTCACGAGGAGCCCTGTGGCTCTTCCTCCCGTTGCCTCTGCTCTGCCCGACCTGTGGCTGACCTGTAACGCTTGGGTCTGGCCTCCACTCTGCATCCACGAGGCTTTTCTTTGCTGGACAAAGGTGCAGTTGTGTTGGCTGTGTCAGGCCACAGCAGAAAACCATGAAATTCCAGTTTCCCACAGAAGTGATATCAAACTAGTGTTTCAAAGTCCTTGTTTATTCCTGCGATGGAGTGGGGGTGGAAGAGGCCAGCTCTGTTCAGGCTAGTGGGGTTCGCATATCACCTTGGTAATCAATACAAAGAGTGTTGTGCAACCAAGACAAAAACTTGTGCTTTCACAGCTCTGATTTGAAGCAGGAGACACATTTCCCCAAACTGGGGGAGAGGGTAGTTTAGAAGTGTTTGTCTGTCTTCTCAAAAAGTGATCAAATGCCATTTCGGTGCTGAGCAGTAGCATTTCTCAGTTTTTCCCAGTGCTGCTCTCCCGTAAGCACAGTTCGCCCTCCATCCAAGTCTCAGCCTTTCAGCCTCAAACGCCTCTGAGTTTCGCAGCCCTGCTAGAAATGTCACATGTAACAGTTTCCAGGGACAGGAGCGGCACTGGGCCTCTGTATTTCCATCTTTTCCTAACCATTCATGGCCCATTCCCAGCTGGCTGATGATGTTTTTCTGGCTGGGAGAGGCCAGGGGTTGCTCAGACGGAGGCAGAGCCCGGAGGAGCATCGCTGGCTCATGCGGGGTCCTTCCCCGCAGCGAGGGCTTGGGCTGGGCAAGGACCCAGCAAGGTGCATGCCCGCGGGTGGGGGTACCCAGGTGCTAGCTCTAATGTGTGTTGAGTGTTGGGATTCAGCTGGGGACCCTAACACTGCCCAATAACTTTTCTGCACCAGGCCAGTCAAATGCATCTGTTTGTGCATTTTCCAGTCCAGGTGTAAGAGAGAGTCGGCCTGGTGTGCTGCTGTCTTGCTGCTTTCGTCCCTGCAGCCAGCCTTGTACTCCTGGAAGGTTTTTACTGCTGTAGCATTGGCGTGCTGCGGGGCCAACACCTCTGCCTCCTGTTCTTATCAAACCAACTCATTGTACAAGTAGAAGGGCCAGAAGGGGAAGGATAACCTAGCTCCTTGCTCCTAGTGATAGGAGCCTCGAGTTTGCTCTGCCAGCTGTGAAACCATTTTCAGTGTATTGCAGTTGCACCTCCTCTTCTGACCTGCTAACCCTGGTGTTTAAATCGCGGTTGTGCCTTTTGCATCTTCAAGCTTTTTTTATTGGATAGTAAATGGAAGGGGCGGTTGGAGAAATGATCTTTTGGCAGGTGTGTGTTGCAGGATGTGCTGCTCGGACTCTGTCAGGAGAACAACTGAGCCTGGGATCATCAGAGCCCATTATTGGAGTGAAGAAGAGAGGGACCCCCTCCCATCAGGCAGTGGGTGAGGGTCACCCTGCGGTGACATTTCCCACGCAATCACATTTTAAGTGATTGCAACTCATGTCCCAGAGTTCTGGCTCTCAGGGACACTGGCAGCAAGGGCTCCAGGACCATATTGCAAATCAAATTCATTTGAAAAGACAAAGTCCAAAAGCAAAGTTTAAAAATAATCATTCCAGGCGACAGAGTAGCAGACTGTCATTGCTATTGTCTGGCCAAGTCTCAAATTTTGATAAATGAATGTTTATTCAGAAAAGACCCAAAACAAAACCGTAGTTGAAACAGACTAAATTTTCCTTTAAAGGACTTCATGCAGGATCTTTTTATAGCTTTGGGTTTGTTATTCTCTAGTAGAAGTCCCAAAAATACAGGTTTGGCTTACTAGATCTAGATTTTAGTTGTTTTCTTACCCTTAGGCAAGCTTCAGGAGCTTTCTTTTTAATACAGCTGCAATTTGTGTGTCTTGTTCTATGTGTTAATAACCACGCCACTGAATTGCATCTTCATTTTTACAATCCTTTCCATGAAGAATTCTTCCGTAACTCGTATAGTTTTAAATGGTTCCTCCAGAGTACAAAACCAAATTATACATATATCTGACAGGAAAAAAAGAGCAGCATGCTGTATGTTTTTGCTAGGTTATTGGAAAACCTAGACTATGCTCTTGCAGAGACTTCCGACTTCCTTTCCCAGCCTCAATGCACGCAAGTATTACTTTGAAAAAGGGAAATTTAAACAAAGTGTACAGCATAAATTTATTTTACAAGCTCAGTTAACAAGATTGCAAACTTTAAACAAGGTGAATACCCATGCATATTTAACCGCCTCATTTGTATCTGCAGCTGCCTTGTAAAAGTAATTAACAGTGGGTGTTGGAATTTGGTGTCTAGATTATAGAGTTTATAGGTATTTTAAAACAAGTTTGATTAAAACCACGTTCAACAAATTGTGTTATATTTTTAATCAGGAATTTGTGAAGCATCAGGAGGTATCTGCTCCTGTGCCTTGTAGTTGTGAGGCTATTTGTGGTTTAATTCATCGTACAGCCCAACCTCACTGCTTATCTGGAATTGATTATTATTCAGAGAAGAACGCTCAGCTGGCAAGAGAGAGGGCTGCTGATCTACAGATTCAGTCGTTTCTCGGTGCCTTATATGTACAGAGCAGAAGGTGTCTTCTGAAGAACTTGTCTCGTGGGCTTGTGTCACAGTTGCCCAGTCCTGACTTGGTCTATCGGAACAGAGATCTGAGGGGACCTGGCCCCAAGTCACCACATAGAGCTGCTTTATTTTTTCTGTTGTGAATCATACTGGTTGCTTGGCTTAAAAAGGACACTGGGGGATGACTCTCCCCAGTGTAATGCCCTCTGCGGAGGGTGAGCGTGCTCCCGGCATGGCTGGAATGTCCTGTGGGGAACCGGAGTAGCTGGGTGCGCTGAGACAGAGGAGGCAGAAGGTTAAAATGAATTGAGTGAAATACGTCCAGCAACCGTTAACTAAACTAGAAGTTAGAGAGAGGAAAAGTGAAACTAGACCATATGAAGCAAGGCTGAACCCGTGATGCTGGAGTCTCTGCTGCTGCGAAGAGTTTCTGAGCATCTGGTCTTTGGCCCTGAGAGTTTGAGGGCTCTCAGCATCCTTGGTGTTGTTTCGCTGCCATGTCCTGTGGTTCTGCTGTATCTCGTCCTGTTTCCTGTCAGCTGCCTGATGTTCTCCTGCTTGTGGCAGGCCAAAGGCAGGGTGTCTGGAGCTGTAGATGGGGAGAAATTTGGACCCATCCTTGCTCCTGCTCCCACTCTGTTACGCGGTGTTAAAGAGCTGATCGATCCTTCCCACTCCTCAAGAGAGTTGAGGTTTCAGGGAGCACTTTTGGCTTTGTGGTTGAGACCAACAATCAAATACAAACTATCCTTTGTTTTTCTTCCCTATTTGTCTTACTTAATACTGGTGAAAACCTTGAATGTCACCGTTCAGCGGAAGGGCCAAATCCTGCCTGGCAAGTGTCCGCTGAGGCTCTGCCTGCTGACTGTGGAAAGCTGGTGTTCATATGCAGTCCCAGCAGTGAACTTCAGTGTCAGGGCCATCACACTGCCTGCTTGGAGGTCTGGAGACCTTGGTCCCTCACAGCTTTGCTTTGGAGGGTGTATCTGTTTTCCAGCCCTTTCATGTAGCAGTGGGAAATAGGAAACAAATGCATCCATGTGTTTGACCTTCAGCATGACTTAGAGCAAACAAGCTGGTGCATATGTTTTGTGAGAGGAGCCTGCGCCATAGTTGAGCAAGGCTCGATGGGTTGTCCTTGGGGTCCCGGTGCCCTGCGTGACCCCGCACTTTTGCACAGCGTTGTGCCCTGGTGAGCTGTGTGACAGCAGGACAGGACGAGCTGTTGCCTGCTGGGGTTGTAAGGAGGGTACAGTGGAAGGGATGGGTCGTAGTTAGGGGACGTGGTTGGTTTGTAGTCCATCAGGTCCTGGGAGTGGGCTTTGGTTATCTGATGTGATGGTGAGGATGTTCTGTCCTCATGCCACCTGCATCCCTGTTACCCACCTCCTCCTTGCGCTCTGCCATGCTGCTTCTTCCCCTCTCCTCTGCTAAACTACAGAAACCACAGCAGCATCCAAGGTGCCCTGCAGCTGTCGCTTCTCTGTGCCATTCCCAGTGCCATCTGAACCAGCATGGCCCTTCTGGCTTTCCCTGTCCGCAGAGCAGGGGTGGCACTGTGTCCAAGGATGGAGCTGGAGCTGGGGCTGGCTGTCCATCCCGCTCCGAGCTCCAGTGTCCCACGGCACAGGAGCCCCCGCTCCCCTCGGCGGCCCTGCACTCCTGCTGCAGGGAAGGCTGATGGAGAAGGGCCAAGCACAGCAGTTCGCCGCCAAGAACTTTCTTTGTTTCCAGCCACCTCCCTCCTTTTTTTTTTTTCTTTTCCTCTTACAATTTCCCACTCCCTTTTCTATATTAAACTCTGCTCTGTTTTGGTTTGTTCCCTGAGCTGCTTTGGTTTCTCTGCCCCTTTGAATTTCTCGGTGCTCCTTTCTCGCAGCTAGGGCTGTCGGCTGCCCCAGGCTCTTGCATTGTTTCCCTGTGTCTTGGGGTGTGGGAGAGGGCGGGTGGAATAAAGAGTCTGATGCTTTTTCCCCTCAGCTGGCGAAAGATGCTTTAAATCTGTGGAGTTTTCCACAGAGAAGTTTATTGTACATAGTCTCTCTGGACCTGAGACCACACAGGCTCAAACCCATTTGAAACAGCTCTGCAGACAGCTCTGTCTGCTGGAGGCTGTTACATCTGGCTGTGCCCTCAGAGCTCTGCTGAACCTCTGTGGACAGACACTCATGCCCATCAGTGACGGGTGGGCAGAGCTGGGTGTCCCGGAGCCCTGTGGAAGTGTCTTTCTAAGTGGCAGCAACGTTGCTTTCCAACCTGCTGCTGTTCACGTGCCTCTGTCTGGCACTGAACCTGGAGAGCCTCAGAGCGTGCGAGGGAGCTGGCGAGATGCTGCCCCAAATCCCCCAGTGGCTGAGACTCCAGCTTTGTGCCCTGCCCTGCTGCCAAAGAGGGCTTTCTCCTGCCACGTGGGCAGGAGGAGAATCCCTTGCAGCTGTGTTTCCCCCTTCTCAGGCACCCCTGCCTTCCCTGTGGGCAGGGGGATGTTTCGGAGACCTAGGAGCTCAGCGGGGGCTGCTGCCAGCCGGCCTGCGGTGGTGTGCCAGAGCGGCCTGCAGAAAGGGTTTTGGCTGGCAGCGCTGTGCGGGTCTGGGTGCGCTGCCCTGGGGCTCACGCTGACGTAGCAGGATGGGGCTGGGCTGCGCTGGGTGGGCTTGCAGTCTTCTCGAGGACCAGGGTGCCCTCAGAGAGCTCATGGACCGGCCAGTGCCTGTCATCTCCCCAAAGCCTTTTTTTGGGCCTTTACGCGTGCTCCCACAGCCAGGACATTTTCCAAATCTCCTTGGAGAAGCTGTGGGAGGAGAGAGGCTGCAGCCACAGCTCTGGGCTTTCCTGCAGCCGTGTCTGCTCTTTTCCCCAAACTCGAGCTGTGCGGGCTGATTCCTGGTTGTGCTCTGCGCGTGTCCTTAGTGTGTTTATGCAGGGAGTCCAGAAGTGATTATTCTGGAAGGTCATATGTCCTCGTGTTTGAAGAATGGGGAACCATTTTTATTTATTTATTTTTGTATCTGTGCTTAATCCCATTGCTTCAAGTCAGCCCCTGGAACCATCTGCTCTCTGTAGCCATGCTTTTGTATGGGACAACATACCTCCTGGAGAGGTGTAAAACTGAGGGCCTGTGAAGGAATTCAAAGTCCTGAGCCACTTTTTGCTGTGGAAGTCACCAGAAGCTGCTGTTATCTGCAGCACCGAGGCTCTTATCAGTCCCAGGAAGAGCACTCCCAGGTCTGGCAGCTCCCAGGGCTCAGGCTCGCTGCTTCATTTGTTTTAAAGTAGGAAAAACAAAAATCTCTGGCTGGCCTTTCAGATAGAGATAATTTGCAGTGATTTCTCTTCCCCTCTTCTCTCAGTTCCTGGTCCTTGGGCCTCAGACCGCTGTGGGTTTGCACATGAGCTCAGTCGCGCAGGTGATGCCTGACGTCTGGGCGAGTGGAGGAGCCTCCTTGGTGCCTGCGGTGCCAGCCCTGCCAGTGCCCTTCCCGGGAGGGACATCCCAGCCCCACAGCCTGCTCCGTGGGGAGGACAGGTCTCCCTTGCGGAACCAGGGAAGCATTCGCCAGCTGCTGGCACGTTTCCCCTGTGGTTTCCAGAGGCCTTGCTGCCACGATGGCTGACTGGCAGCTTTTGTTGACAGCTCTGTTACGGTTGGCCAGGTGCCATTTGCATTGCTTTTAGCAACCTGTCACTTCTGACAGTTCCCGTACGAAAGGTTTCAGTCCCACTTTCCACTGGCTTGGTCTCCCTCTGAACCACGTCTCCAGGAACGCTGGAGCGGTGGGAGAGCTGTGCTGCACACCAGGCTGTGGGAGAGACAGAGGGGACCAAACAGGCTGGGAGAGCCTCAGCATCTTTTTTCCTTCTTTATATTCCCATTTAGGGTGCTCGGTTTCAAATGTGACCGAGGAGAATCTTGAAAGATTAGGGTCCTGGTTGGACTCCGTGATCAGTAACTTTTAAATAGTTGGTATACGGCCAATTGCTTGTAATGTAGAGCTTTGCAGGAAGTCTAGGGAGCCAAAACACTGCTGTGTCTGTCGGAGTTCAGCCTATTGCATCTGTTGGTTTCCATTTTCTGTGAGGGATTTGTTCCACTCTGTCCCTCCAAGAGATGGGAGCACATGGTGTGCTTTGCATTAATATGAAGCACTCCTCTCCTCTGGGGCTAAACAAGCCCCACCTGCCCCTCGGATGCTGTCCCCGTGGCCTCTGGTCTCCCCACCGCCCACGGGGAGCCCCGTGGAGGTGCGAGGGAGGCCTTGTTTCCTTGCTTTGGTGGTGGCCGCGGCTGTGACGGAGTCTCCCGGCTGAGTGCTCCTCCTGCCCTGAAGCCCAGGCTTGTGGGGACAACCTAATGCTTAGGTCTTGCAGAGCATGGTGCGTGAGTAACCCTGAAAAATTCATACTCCTCCTCTGTGCTGTGTCCTAGTAGGACGAACACTGTGAATTGCACTTCAGCAATTTCAGAAGCGGGGGCATGAGTTTCAGCTATGCTGCCACGACCCGTGGCTGCGGTTGAGTTGGGGAGGTTTCAGTGCTGGAGATTTCTGCCTGGCCCGAAGCTCAGCGTGGCCATCCAGCCTGGTCTGATGTGCTGTGCGTGCGGCAGCGTGGTTTGGAGCAGGGCAAGGGATGGGGGCCCTTGGGGTGGGGAGAGCGAGGTTTGCGTTCCAGAGGGAGGGTAGCCGTTGGTTCCCAGGTTTCACGGAGTCAGCTAGATCCCCTCCGCCGTGCAGAAACCACCGCTGGCCCGGGGTGGGCCTGTAAATATTTGGATAGCTTTGCCTGTTGGTTTTGGCCACGGGCCCAGCCCACGCGATGGGGTTGCAGCCCCCTCCTGGACCTGGCCGCCCACTGCCTCCCTGCCATCTGCTTGGCTCTCCCCACCCCTCCAGGCGTCCCCCCTTCCAGCAGTGCTTGCCCGGAGCTGGAGAAGACCCATGAAGTAAGTTTCCACATGCCCTCACCCACACAGCCGGGCTTGGAAAAAGCCCATCCTTGGAGCAGCCTCTGCAGGAGTGAGCTGCTTGGTGCTGTCCTTGTGATTACCGGGGCAAAACTGAGTTTGTTGGGGCTGTGAAAAACATCACAGAGCGGCCAACTGCACTGTTTATCCCTTTCAAAATCTGCAGTTTCCTTGTTAATGAAGGAACACCTCGGTTGTGCTTTCTGATGTCTCTTTTTTTGTCCCTAGAGCGTCAGGGATGGGATTGTCAAAGACCAGGATCTGTGGCATTTTTGGCCAACAGAGTACCTCGGTGGGATGGGGCCATCGGAGTTGAGGACAAGGGATATTCACAAGGAGAGAGGAAGTCAACATCCATAAAAATACTGTCTTCGTAAAGCTGAGGATCTCCCTTTTCTGTGGGTTTCCCATCTCTTCTGTTTTCCACAGATAGATGAGGAGAGACCCCCGGAGACCTGTGGGCTGTTTAAATGGGATGAGCAAGAAACCATTATACAGACTCCAGGGAGATCAGTGTTCCAGCAAAATAGGAGTGAGCTCATCAGCTGGGAGAAGTGCCCCTTCCCTCAGTTACAGAGGGTATAATAAAGCATGGTGTGCCCTCAAATCTCATGGCTTTATTACCCTTCTGAGCATTGAATTCATTCAGGCTTGAGCAAATCCACATCCTGATTAAAATCCCAGTCTAATAAACTGTTGACTCCAAATAAAGGCAGGATAGGAATAAACAATGAAGAAAAGTTGGCTCTTCCTCCTGCCCCCGTGGAAGGCGTTCTCTAGGCAGGCAGCCAGCAGTGATATAACCCCATGAAGTGCTGCAGACTGGTAAGAAAGCTGGGATATCAGCTGAGCTTCCAACCAAAATGAGCTCATGCTGGCCTGCCGGCAAGCCCTGGGGTGAGGGTAAAGGCAGCTTGGATTCTTGCTTAGCATGAAGTTAACGCTTGGTTTACTGATGGTATGATCCCTGAAATGTAAGTAGTAGGTGCAAGCCTTGAGTTCAGCCGGGCTGGAAGACTATATGTCGCTGAGGGGTAGTACCTGTACAGGTGCTCTCAGGAATTTCAGAGGCCACGTCATGCACTTAACCTGTTCTCGTTGTAAATTAAGGTCAGCCAAGTTGTCTCTCACCTGTTGAGGTCTAAGAGCATGTGCTTAAACAGGTATTGGCCTGACCCAATGGAAAGTACTTGCCAAGCCACGTTTGGTGGTAACTAAGCACATTGTCTGGGCCCCCCTTGTAACGTGTCATTGTACATCCAGGTCTTCACAGCTGCTGCCAATGCCGTATTGCAGGAGCCCTCTGTCTTCCTTGTGTTAGTGTGCAGAAAGTGCAGGTCCTTCAGTTCAAAAAAGAATTTGTGAATGAAAGGGGAGGATTGTGGTTAGCTGAATAAGGCCCAGGAGGTGAAGCTGGGTGATTCTGAATCTGCCTCGGAGAAGGCGGTGGTCATGGTTCCCAGCCAGCTTGCTGCAAGGTAGCAAAGCAGCAGCTGTGTTTGAGCTGAGCATCTGGTTTAAGACAAGTGGTCATTGAACTACTGGCTTGAAATTACTGAAGTTTTTTATTTTAGCAGTAAGCACTTGCTTCATCTTACTGCCTCTTTCTCCATCTTTGTTTGGAAGCGATTACACTGGGAAGAGTTTGTTGTTCCTCAGGAGTCCCCTTACCTCAGTAGCTTGTGCTGCATCAGCCCTTTCAGAAGCAGAGTGGCCTTTTGAATAGTTTTAATATGGCATTCAGATAGGTTTGGTTAGCTCAAACAGTTTAGTGCTGTGCTATCCATTTAAATCTCCTGATATTTGAGTTTGGATATTGGGCTGGGATGTTGGTCACATTCCAGCATCTGGAAAATGCACGTCTCTGTGGGAAACATTGTGAAACTCTTGAGGGACTGTGTTTTAAATACCAGAACATCACCATCCTAAGAGCTTTCACCCTTAATTATGTTAGTCTGAAGTTCCTACCAGGTCCATTCACCTGGGCTTCTGAATAGTTTATTCCTGCTTCAGTGAGTTGATACTAGAATTTCTGGTGGAAATAAGTGGAACATGAGAGTAAGAAGAAAAAATGAGTGTGCCCTTGTTCCACTTACTCAATCTGTTATCAATTAGTGAAGGCTGAGGTTTGCAACACTTGAGAGTTATGCTGGCATCTCATCAAGGGTCATCTCTGGTTTCTGCAAACAACAAGTGAGGATATTAAATAAGTAATTGCCCAATTCTGTTATTTGCTTGTTGTCTTTCGTGGAAGAAGAATAAAGCTGGGGTGTTTTCTTCCTCCGCACCCCCCGCATTCATCACCAGTAAAAGCCTGGTCACGTGATCTGTGAATAACCTAGAATTGGTAGGATTAGTTGTGTAGTGTCTCATGTAACAGGAGAGTAATTTGCACCCCAGCAAGCTTCAGAAAACAAAACCTCAAGGTGACAGCAAAACCGCTTACGGAAAACCATATGGAGTTTTGAACCATGTGGGTTTGAGTTCTCCTTGCAAGTCCTGTTCTGAGGTGCAGACTGGCCTCAGTGGGTGCGTGGTAAGCTGCAGGTTTGGCATCAGGGGCTCAAACGGTGCTGCGGCCATAGGTGGGATGGCCGGGGCATCATTATTGACTTGTCATGTGTCTGTCTGGAGAGACAAACTATTTTTATGTAGAAGCACCATTTCACATTTGTTGTGTACCTGTAGTTAGGGAGCTGTCTTAATTCACAACTATGAATAAGCATTTTGTAGACAGCTGAGTTGTAGCATGGAGCTTAATAATTCAAGCTTACTTATTTTCTAGTATTGATGAAACTAATTTAAGTGTTCCCATGCACTTCCCTGGTTGATGTGCAGCCATTTAGCAGCTGTTGGACTGTGCTGAGAGTTGCTCTGTCACTTGTACCTGACTTGTTCCTCTGTTCCCTACAGGTGTACATTATCAAAGTCACCTGGTCCAATGGGTCAACGGAAGTCATCTATCGACGGTACAGCAAGTTCTTTGACCTGCAGGTAAGCATTTCTCCAGTTCTTGGGTTTTGGACTTCAGAGGGTTGAAAGACATGGTAAATTGAGAAGCCTGGTTTATGTTTTATGCTAGAGGTAAGCATTCCTTTTGTAATCTACCAGAAAACATTTAGATTTGAGGAAACATAAATGCAGTTCTGGACATCCTTGAAAAAGCAAGAACAAAACAACCTCAAAATCTGCACTCTTAGCTCCAGTGCCTCTTGCAATGTAGTGTGGACACTCTGGGGCTTTTGTGTGTCCCAGTGTTAAAATTAATCTGTCACTCCCTGGACTAAAGGCATGCAGGGGGGACATAGGTGTGTTTGAATTCCTGCAGCTGAAATCTGTGCAAGTGGTGGTGGGTTGTTTTTGTTTGTCGGGGTGGGGGGGGCGTATTGTTACAGTTCCCCCAAAATTCCACTCCCGTGGAGCTAATCCCATGCCTTTCCCAGCAGCTAGCACACCAATATGGGGCTGCTGCTGAGAAGCACCGATTCCCAGGGTCCCTCTGCTGCAGGCCGGTGTTTCAGGGAGCAGGTGATGGGAAGCTCCCGTTATCTGGCGAAGTGTGCTGCCAGCCTGGAGGGCAGCTGGTGGCAGCTGCTTTAGCAATTACCTCCTGGTGTGGGGTGGAGCAGGGAGCTGGGAGGAAGACAGAAGGAATGGAGGGTGGAGGCTGGAAAGGCAATTGGGACAGGCTGGGTTGCAGAAAACCGGTGCTGGTGTTCTGGGAGAGCAGGCAAAGGGTGTTTTCCACCCGTTCCTTGTACTGTGGAGATGAGCCAAGGGGTCTGGCTGAGCTTTATGAGCCAAAACACAAACCGAGCTGCTGGAACAGGCTGTGTACAGATGAGAAAGGAAAATGCATGAAGTGATCTATGGACCTGCCAGAAAACTCACTGGCACGTCCCTCCTGGCCCATGTGTGGGACTGGGAGAGGAGCTGGGCACCCTCCAACGCCCTGCTCGCATGAAGCTGTGTGCAGCTGTATGCTTTATTTCAATGGGTGCTGTGCTTGCCCAGGAATGAGGTTGCCTCTATTTAAATTGCTGGGGATTGGATGAATCCCGACACAAATAGGCTGCTAAAATTACAGCGCATCTGGGCCTGCATAGCAAAGCAAGCCCGGGGGAATCCAGATGGCTTTAGCAGGGTCAGCCGGTCAGTTTGCTTCAGGTCAGCTTGAAAAGCCTTTGTCGGTGTGGGCATGCAGGTGGGTTTGTGCGAGACAGCTGTTCCCGTCCATGGTGCCCTGTTCCCTGCCCAACAAGGCACCTTCTGCAGAGCCCTGAACATGGCCACGAGGATGTCCACGTTCTGAGTCCTGGTGAGAGCCCAACTCCAGCAAGTCCTCGGCAGCCCTTCCCCTGCCCACGCTGCCGGGCCAAGGCAAGGTGGGCAGTGCAGCGTGGGTCGCTGCTGGTGCAGGCAGGGGTTAAGCTGTGAGCAGCTGCTTGTGTAACCAAGGAAATATGAAAGTAAATAAACAGGGAACAGCTGTTGGGCAGAGGCCAGGACTGGAAGGAAATGGAGCTCAGCTCTTCCTTCTCTGCAGCATCTCATCTTCTTTGCTGATGCTCCAAGGTTGTAGCCAAGCTCAGGACGTTGTTTGCTGGAAGAGGGGCAAACTTTTGGGGTTTGTCTGCCAAACCAGTGCCTCTCTCCAGTGGCCCTGTTTCCCTGTCGCTGTGCAGCCTGCCCTACTGCTTGTGGGGAAGGGCACACAGGGACATCGTGGCTGTCCTTCCTCTCTTCCTCCCCTTGCATCTTGGCTGGTGCTGTGCATGCTCCTATGTGGAAATTGCTGTCACCAGAGGCTGTTTGGAGACAGAGACACAAACTGGCTCTGCTGCAAACACAAGGCTGCAAAACACCTTGGGGCACCTCTATAAGAAGAGGTGCTTTATGGGTATCATGGTACAGATGGGAAAGTTCAAACCAAAGACCTCCCCCTTCCCTGCTCCCCTCAGCATTTTCTTGTTTTAAAAAAAAAAAAACCAACAACATACACACACTCCTTTTGTGGTTCTGTTCAAAGAATGAATGAAATTGTGGTTTTTGCCTTCCTTCCCTGTTATCGCACATGCTTCCTGCTGTCCTTATTTTAAACTTGTGGTGCAGTACAGTGGAAATTGGATTGAAAGAAGAGGAGTGAAACAGATCCTCTTAGCACAGTGGAAAAAAATGCTCTAGGTAGGCTTGGTAGCAGTGGCTGTTGCAGTTGCTGGAGGCCTTTATTATATGACTGTTTTATGATTTTATGCCAATTTTAGCTCTTTAGGCAGAAATTTTCCATACTGGAAATTATTCATGCTGCTGGCCATTAGGAGTGGCGGGGGGGGGAAGGGAAACCCTAAGTAATTGGCTAAAAGGGTTCGGCTGCTTCTGGAAATATAGTAAGAGGGGAAAAATAGTTTTCCTGTGTCCAATTCTGATGATCTTTTTGATGCATTAGAGGAAGAACTGGAAACTGGAGTCGCAGGTGATCCCTGTGTCAAGAATCTGTCTTTTGGGTTATCCAGTGAAAATCCATCCAGACTTACTCATACTCACAGCTCTGAGCAGTCTCGGTACATGCATGTTTGGGTAGAGATATTTGTTAATTTAATATCTGTTCCCAGTGATTCTGGCTGCACTTTCCAGACTCCTGCCAGAAGTTGAGCAGGGTTTTGTTTTTTCAGTAGCAGCTCTGGCCACATTCGGGTGAAGGTTGATGCACCCTCTTTTGCTGTCAGTGAGCCTCCTGGTAAGCCCAGGCAGGACAAGGAAGGCATTTGATCCAAGCAGGAGAGGGGAGATGATGTTCTTGGGGGCCAGTGAGGGCAGTGGGACCAGGCTGGGAGCTACCCCCAGGGGCTGATATGATGCTGGTGTTTCAGAGCAGTCCCAGCACAGTTGCGTGAGCAGTTGGGGATTTTCTCCTGGTATTCCCCCTGTGGGGTTGCAGCTGAATTGTTTGTCACCTTCCATTGTGGCCAAACAATTATTTTAGGAGTAGGGCCAAGTGAAACACATGCACACTTAGTACTGACAGCCTCGCTGGCTGTCCTGCTCCCACTGCAACCAGAGGGCAAAGGGGCTGTTTTGTGTCCTTCCCTCCCCAGTCAGGCGGGAACGATGCTCAAAACACAAAGTGCCAGCTCAGCTGAGACTGAGGTGAAGCCTGGAGTGAACCCAGCACTGTTCCCTGCCTCTGCATGCAGATGTGCAAGAGTGGCTGCATCCCCCTTACTGACATACGTTCCCCTTGGCCCTGATGTGCTCAACGCCCACTGCTCTGTGCCCCCCATCAGTACTGCATATTCGGGACTTGTCTTCCCACCAGCAAGGCACATGCTGGCAATGTCAAAAGCCACCTTGCTGGTCGTGGTAATGCCCGCAGCATGTGCTGTTATCACCTTAGGAGCATTAAAGCTTTTGTTTGAATACTGTGAACCTCTAGAGCTTTTCCCTTTGGCTGTCATTGATACTGAGAGACTGGCCCTCTTATGCAAAAGTCCTGATTTAGGACAGTATTTATATGCCTGCATTTGTGTTGTGTTGCAAAAGAAAGCTATGGTGTATCCCATCCTGAAAATCCCCAGATAATCAGAAACCTCAGGTAACTGTGTGATTTGTAGTAAATTTGTAACTACAAATACTAAACTCGGTTCTGCATGAATCTCTTGGCTGGAGGAATAATTTCCTTCAAACAGGATTGAGGCTCTTTCGTAACGCATGGTGTGCCAGATGTGAGCTATTGGGAGCAGATGGATGCTGTTCCTAAGAAATAAAGGCAATAAGATTGATGCCTGCAAGGATGCCAGTTGTGTTCTGGACACTAATTGAGGCTGGCAGGTAAGCTGGAAACTTTTCACTGGCACAGAAGCTGGTAATTGGATACGTGAAGGGCTGTCCCTGGTAGACGAAGATCGAGGACTGGGGCCTTGCATGTCCCAGAGATGCTCCCAGTGCTGCCTCTGTGGGTGAGGAGTGGGCTGTGACTGCGGCACGCCGCTGGGTCACGTCAGGTGCATTGCCCGGGAGGAGTTTAGCAAGCCTTTTGGAAGGATCCTCTTGAAACCATTGTCTGGAGAGACAGTACTGGTCAGAGAACAGATACTGGCTTGCATTTTGTGTTTTTTATGGAAACCCCAAAAAAGAAACATTTTTTCCACACTTCATAATTATGAGCTCATCAGCCATGGTGGTAGTCATTTCAAGTCCTCATGTGACCAAGAGCCACTGTTGTTTTGCTATGCTCCTGATGCGTCCTTACACCCAAACTCGACCCTTTAACATCTTTCACACTCTTACCAGCTGCCCGTGCTTTCCCCTGGGCAGGACCATGTGCTGTGGTCTCTGCCTCCTTTGCCTTTTGGATGCAGCCACCCTGGCTCTTTTTGGTTCTGTTGTGCTTTGCATCATGGACAACAAAACTGATGTCTCCGCAGTCGGGAGTGGATCCAATCCATCAGGAAGCAAGCAGTGATGGAGCCCGGTACCAAACTTCCCCTTTGAGCAGGCTTTGCCGTTCACACCATGGCCTGGCTTCTTGCCACCAAAGCGGTAGCTTCTCCTCTGGCAGGCAGCTGCAAGCCCTTAAATTTCAAATTTTGGTACAGGGGTGCCCTCCCTGGGCGCACGTTAACCTGGGACTTTTTCCCTTGCAATCAGAAACTTTTCCTCTAGTCCTTCTCCCAGCTGAAGGCTGTAGGAAGAGAGGATGATGCCATGTGGCTGCTTCTCTGCACAAAGGTTTAATTGTGAGCCAAGGGAAGGAGACGTGACATAGTCCGTAGTAAATGTGCTTGCTGCATGGTTCAGAGACAGACAAAATGAGAATTTTAAGCATACTTAAAAATGTCTCTGGCACTCTCGCCCACTGCATGCACATCAAGTGCATTTCCCAGTCCTCTGGTCTGTCCATATGTTTAACAAATCCTTCAGGTTTTTAGCTGGAAACTTTCAGCCTTGACCCACCTGGAGCTATGTCATCTTGGAGAGAGTGCTGCATCCCTCAGGCCAACAGCTTTGTGTGTAAGAGGGGAAAAAAAAAAAAAGCAGGCTGTTGAAGTGATGCCTACTTTTAGGAGAAAATTGGCAAAAGGCAATGGTGTGTGCATGTCATCTCTATGTGAAAGACAGATTAGCTGTTCTGGAAGGGGTTCTTCACCTGCCACGCACGTGCAGCAGCGAGGCAAAGATGGGGGGGGAAAGTCAGTATCTTAGTAATTCAGTCTGTTTTAAAATAAAATGTTACATTAAAATGGGCTCAGAAGACGATAGCTGGCACACAGAGGAGAATTGTTCTTGTCAGCTTGTTTCAGGCTGTTGGCCCTTGAAAAATTAAAACGACTCTGGTGCATTGTTTCCAGCACTGTGAGACATGCTGGCGCAGGGTGCAGACCCAGTGAGCCCTATGCTGGCCTTCCTCCACTTGTGCTACTCTTCCTCCTCCTCCTGCGCTGTGCCGGGGGCTGCAGCTCACAGCGGGGCAGTGAGCATTATCTTTGTTCTCCAGGTGTAGAAAGCCAAGGGCAGGAATGCAAAGCAATTTGTCCCCAACAGCACAAGGCACCTTCAGGTGGAAATGCAACCTGCTTCACCACTTGTATTTCACGCCTGTTCTGGGCTGGTGGTGGCATTTCTGACAGCCTCTTTGATGGAAAGTCCCTAAGGCAGCTTGGTCGCTCTGCCACTGCGGAAGATGGATGTCTTTTTGTGTCCAGCGATTGTAAACAGGGCTCTTTTGATAGCCATTTCATAACAGGGATCTTATTTCAACACTTTGGGAGTTTCTCTTTTCCAGGGTTTGTGGAGTTCAGCAAAACTCTGTGCAGTTGCGTGTGCAATGACTGCACCCAGCCACAAATATAAATCAACAGGATCTCTCCGTTAGACAGCTGGATCATGAAAGACAGGCACTTGCGTGACCAAATGCAAGAAAAAACCACAACTTCCCATGGTGAGGTTCCTGCTACAAAGCACCGGCTAGGCTTTTTCCTTTGTTCCTCTGCGTCCAGACTTTGCCAAGAGCTGTGAGCTTAAGCACCATATGCAGAAGTGTAGAAAAGGTGAATTGTTGTAATCTAACTCGAGAAAAGAAGAAACACTTTCCATTAAATAAGGACTACCACTGTCTCTGTAGAAGAAACAGTCTGTATTTTTCCAGCAGTACATCACAGATCTTACTCCTTCTCTCTCCTTCTCTCTCCCTCCACAAAGAATACGTACAGTCCTATGCACTTCAGCCTAGTTAAAAGTTGGCTCCTTAATCCTATTCTCTCCAAGCGTCTCCCATTTATAGCTTTCCAGCATTTGGCAGCCAACAGCCAGCACATTCCCATGCGTGTTAGTGCCAAGGCAGGTCAGTTGAGTTATAATTGGCTCTTGCTGGCACTCTGACTAGCTGCTAAATTCTTTACCTGGCAGGCGAGCGGGGCTCTGAGCTGTTGAAAGCCATGCCTGCCTCTGGGACACTGCAGCCAGTCCTCCCAGAAGGACGGCATTGGATGAAAGTCCGCAGGACCAGCGCACACCTGGGGCGAGTGCTGCGGCGCCAGGCAGAGCAGGCGTCCTCGGCGGGCTTGATTCTCATAGCTGAAGCCTTCCTCAAGCAGCTGGTAGTAGCAGCTCTCAATGATTTTTGTTGTATTCCAAGCTGACGGCCAGCCTTTGCCCTTCTGCTTTGCTCCGAGCGTGCAGCTTTGCAGGGTGTCTGCACCCTCTCCAAGTTTCTACGATCTACCCCTGCCTCTGGAGCAGTTTTGCTTCCTGCTGAGTTGCTGTGAGCCTTGGGGACTCCTCTCACCTCTGGGTCTCCTTGTGGCTGCTCCCAGTTGTGCCAAGTTCATCTTCTCAGCTTCATCACCTGGAGATGCTGCGGTGGCCCCGTCGTTTTCCTTCATTCAGCCTTTTTGGCACCCCTGTTAGCCTCTCCCATGGAAATCTGGCAGGGAGGGAATGGCATTCACAGCCTTTGTTCTCCAACCCTGTAGGATGTAAGTGACAAGCTAAGCATCACTCCCACTAATACCCACTCCATGGGCGCGATCTGCAGGGAAGCCTGTGCTGAGTGTCACCTGTGGAGGGAGGAGGCACAAAGATGGATGGGGTGGTTAAAGCAGTTTGGACTTAGGCTAAGCTAAGTTCTCTTGCTGACAGTACAATATGTTTTTATTTGGTGCAGCTTTTGGTAATGTGGTGTTGAAAAGTTGTCCTGTAACACAAGGAGACAGGCTACACCCCTCTTTCTGTCTCGGCTGCAGGGGTGAGCTCATGCCCTTTGGTTTTCTGGAGGAAAGACCTGCAATTTGTATCATGCAGTAGCAGCCCTGGGTCTGAAGCACGTCATTTGATAAGAAAGCACTGACTGATGCTGTTTGGGAGGAATTGAGGACTGAGAGCAGTAGATCAGTACAAAGGAGTCTGTATCTGTGTGTGCTGAATTTTTAGAGAAATGGCTAGGAACCGTATACATTGCTAAATCCGTACGATGTAGTACTGACAGTAACACGCACCATGCACACATTGTGGGCATCTAGGAAATGGGAGCATCCGTGCAGCTTTATGGTGAGTGGGAGATGCAAATAAGAACTGGGAGAGGTGGAGAGAGATGGTTCTGGGCTTTTCCTGCCCTTGCAGGGGGAGGTGATAAAGGTGAAGGGATGGCATGTTTTTCATGGTCCTGATTTCTCACTTCTTTTCTGTCCCTTCCGTTCAATTACATCAGGCTTTCTCAAGTCTAACACAGTGCTGGAAATCCTACCCCTGCTCTGGCTGTTGAAAGTGCTTTCAGTGAAGGACACCCAGCACTTTGGGAGGCCAACTGCAAAGCAAGGTGTGGACCTCTGGAATGTTCCTCATGGGGTCCTGGTGGGCCTGAGGACAAGCAAGGAATTTAACTGCCTGTTCTCCCTTGCCACTACTCTGTTCCGTCTAAGAAGTGACGCTCCTCTCCTTTTACTTCCCTCGTGTGTTTTTTTCCTTCTCTGGTATGCGCTCTGCCCTGAGGCTTGTCTGGCTCCTTGTCCCCATCTCTGGGACCCAGCACAGACTTTTCCTGGGTATGTGGCTCCCATCCTACCAGAGGATGGGAGCAAAGAGGAAGGCAGGTCTGTGCCAGCCAGGCTGCTCTGTTGGATGGATTAGGAGACAAGGACAGGTGTGCAGGATCTGCCCTTCCTCTGTGATTCATGCCTTCCAGCCAGCCGGCAGCTGGGGGGGGTCTCATTAAGCAGAGAATGGGGAAGAGATAACGGGCAGTGATGCCAGTGGGCTGGCGGGTGGGTGCTGAAGGGCTCCGGCAGCCCACCCGTCCCCTGCATGGCCACTCCTCATTTTTTCTAGCAGCAGCTGGGGCTTGCGGGGTGCTGCTGGGTGCATTGCACACCTTCCACTCATCTTCCCGTCTTCTGATGTTATCTAGGACTGCGATGTCAGTGATAACCTATATGAAAAGTGGTCTCTCTTATGATCCATCTGCATGAGGAGAGCCAGCATTTTGCCTGTCTGAATTTCACCTCCCTGATCCTAAAATACTTTCTGCCTTATTGGGACCATATCTTCGGGTCTTTGCAATGGTGGTGAGTCACAGAGCAGTGAATTACAAATGATGTTTTATGGCTGTCTTTACCTGGCAGTGTGGAAATTAGATCGTAGAGATTAGGTTTGGTAGATGTAATTAAAGTTGGTGGATTTGTTGTTTTAATACTGCCTTTGATAGAAAGTTTAAGGTTTGGGCAAGAAATAGCTAGTATTCAAATGTGTCCTTTTTTTTTTTCTTCCCAGTGTTGGTGCCATCTTAAATTAGCCAAATGAGGTGTATTCTGATACATGCAAGAATTCCTTGTGCTCCTGTTTTCTCTGCAGGCTGGGCTCGCTGATCATTTACCACCAGCCATGGTCCAGCACTCAACCTTTCTGGAAACAGAGAAGATATTTTGTCATAACAGACTTTGGGAAATGCTTCCCTCAAAGAGCACTTTCGGGGCAAAGAGGCGATGTTCCCCAAGGCATCACCTCTTTGCCCCAAAACAATAGATCTCAGTTAGCAGTGCAGCATCACTTGAAGGTGGAGGAACCTCCACCTCTTTGCACCCACCTGGCTGGGCTCCCCGGGGCTGATCCAACACCCACACAGCAGCAAACCAGCCCACATCCCTGGGGGTTTGGGGTGGCTCCTGGAGGGCCTGGAATGAGGAAGAGGAAGGTGGAGGTGAGACCTCTCCCTGTATTTTGCTGCAGGCAGAAATTCATTTGGTTCAACCATATTGTGCAACTGCACTCTCAGGTATCCGGACAGCTTGTCTCCGGCACTGTGGAGCCACCTGAACTGGCATCCGGGGGGTTGGCTGGGGTTTTCAGCCTCACAGAGTGCAGCTGCTATTTTTCTGGGAGCGCTATCTTTCCCTAGAAACACTGAAAAATGAAGGAAATATTACTTTCTTTAAGGCTTAAGCTGTGGGTCTGCCTACCTCTATGAGAAGCTGTCTGTAGAGCTGCTGTAGGCATGGGGCATCACCCCTCTCCTGACTCAGGAAACACGGGGAAATGGAAGCTACCAGCACCCGTAGTGGAGACACAGAATCGTGGAGTTCTCACCCAATCTCACCAAACAGAAGGTTGCAATCCCATATTTTTTAACAGCACACATGCATGATGAAAATGACTGATGAAACAGCCACTGAAGAAGTCTTTGTGTTAGGCCACACGTTGTGCCAAGGAAGCTGGGCAGCTCTGCAAAATGATGAAGTTTCCTTGTCCTCTGTTGGGAGGAAAGTTAGTGTTTAAATTTTAGCAAAGAAAGAAACTCAGTTCCGTATATGTAAAACGATCCCTTGTTTTTAATTTAAAATTAATTAATAATTACTATTAATAATTATTGCTATTAATTATTAATTTAACAAAGAACTTTCTTATTGATGAATCACTTAAAATGTAAAATTCCTTTTAATTTTAGTGGCTAGGTTTTACCGTTGAAATTGAAATGTTAATTGAAATGGATACTCATCCACTGATCTCCCTTCATGGTAAATCAGTGTTTTCCAGCTCTCCTCCTCTCCCGCTCCCATCCCTGCAGCTACCTCCAGGAAAGAGAAGAGTCCTGCTGGGACGTTCCGGGAGGCTCTAAGGTTTCTGTGTTGGAGGCGGCTGGTTTCCACCTGCCAACAGGTGCCTTCTTTAAGCCCCAAAACCACGGCGGTTTTTATCAGCCAGTGGATTTGGCCAGAGGCTTTTCAGGTTTTCTCTTTTAATATCTCTGTGGTGAGATTATGCTTAGAGAAGAGCTCTGACATCCCCCAAGATTTGGTTGCTGTCAGGGTTCATGCTCCTCAGGGGCTTAGTTGCGCTGACAGTTCTTGGCATTGCTTTCTCTCCCCCTATCCCTCCTGGGTCCTAAAAAAGCAGATGCAGTTCCAGCTACGTGGTTTAGGCTGAACTGTGTGTGTGTGAAATCTGCATTCTCATGAGCAGAAAGCGTCCGGGCTGCTGCTCTGCGGGCAGCCCTTTGCCTCCTGTGGGGCTTTGTGCTGGCTGGCTCCAGTGCCCTGGGAAAGGGCGAGCATCCCAGGTCAGGAGGGTGTTCTTCTTGTCCCCCTGCAGAGGCAACGCATCTGGCTTTGTGCGTTCCTAAAGCCTCCCCGAGATCCCAGCTCGGCTGCGCAGTGCCAGCACAGCGCTGCCCTGTTAAGTGCATTAGCTCCTTGGTAAGCTGCGAGGCCGGACTCCCCCATCAGATATCGTTTAACAGCAGGACTCTGGTTTTGCAATAAGCAGAGTTTCTTGGCGAGCTCCAGTCCTCTGGCAAGGACTGTCTGGACTCAGTTGAGCTCTGAAGCCCCGAAGCGCATGTGTGTGCTCTGGCTGCCGAGGCTTCCTGCCGAGCTTGGGTTTTGGGCACTGCTGAACTTGGCACCTTTAAATCCCACCCTTTCTGTAAACAGAGGAGTACAAGGGCAGCTTGTGGTGCTCCTGGCCACCCAGCCTGATGCTCCCCAAGAGAGATGCTGCTGGTGGAAAGAGGAGAGGGAGGAAAGGAGCAAGGTCGTGCTTAGAAGGCATATGTGTTTCATACGGAAACCCTGTTTTGGGGCAGCTAGACCTCAAGGGTTTGCCTTATCTCGTTTTCCTGTTCCACCTGTGTAATTGCTCTGGCTCTTGTGGAGCTGCTGGTGACAGGCACCCCCATGAACCAGAGCAGGATGAAATCCTGCCTTGCGTGGAGAGAAAAAACTCCACACAGGCCATTCTGCTGACTGTGCTTGCTCAGCTGGAAAATGGGGTATGTGTTTAGGGAGGGAACAGCAGGGAAAATAGCTGGTGAGGAAGAAGTCTGATGCAAGAGGAAGGTCATGAGGCTACTGTTTCTGACCAGCAGTGCTCTCCCAGGTGGTAGGACTGCAGCTTTTGCAGCTCTGCCTGTAGCTCAAATACCACCTCCTTTGTCTCATCACGTTTGGGCCTGCCACAGATTTAAAATTTTGCATTAGTTTTGGGGAAGGAATGCACACCAGTCTGCTTTTCCTCGTTGGCTGGAGTGGGGAAGATTTTTGAGAAGGGAGGAGTTGAACAGAAATCAGATCGTGCGCTGTTTGGGGGAGAAGCTAGTGACAAGCCATCCAGAGGTTTTGGCAAGCACGCGGCTCAGAATGGGGTGGCATGCACATCGAGTGTCTCTGCTTGGTGGCTGGTTGCTGAAATGCTTGACTGGAGGTTGCCTCTTGGTGTGAAGCACGGGCATTCGGTGTGAAACAAGATCTGCCCAGAGCCTTTGAGCTCTGCTCCCTCCCCCTTGCTGTACCTCAGCTGCTCAACGCACAAAATCGGGCAGATGTGTTGGTATTTCTTCATCGTTGTTTCTGTTTCCACAACAGAAACTCGATCTCGTGACTTGCTGGTCTTCCAGGCAGATATACTTTGGGATGCTGGAGGGGAGGATGTGGGTGAATGTGAACCGGCTCTGCAGTCTTCCCTATGACTGCTGCTGCCAGGACAGCTCAAGTGATGGCTTTGGTGGTTGCTCTGTGGTCTTTGGGCTGAGGCAGGTGGCACAGCTCTTTCCTCCTCCTGTGCCAAGGCTCCTTCCAGGGGTGACGCAGCACCGGGTGTGCTGGAGGGAAGTTCCCATGGACAGGACAGGGAAGAGGAAGTGGCGCAGACCAGCATCACGCCCGGGTATTGCTGCTCAGTTCCCAGGTGCATCTACCAGCAGGAGTCATTTCCCATGGCTGGGTCGTCCTGGTGAATTATGGATGTTTATCGATTGTTTGGTGTTGCTGCTCTGCTCCTGGTGCGTACAAGGAGTGCTGCAGCTTTCAGTGCCCTTTTATATGGTCTGGGATCTGCCTGCCCAGCCTAATGCCATCTAGAGGCTGTGCTGCGATTATCAGAAATGGTGGGAAATGGTTTAGTAAAGTACTGTAAAGAGAATGATGGCTTCCAGGACTCGCAGCACCCAAATCAGATGTAAAAAGCTATACATTTTAATCACCCAAGAAGCAGACAGAGGAGCCAGCTTGGTGAGGAGGCTGTGCTAATGGAGGTCACTTCTGTGGGATCACTGGGGGCAGAGACACCGTACTCCTCTCCAAATGTGAAGTTTTCTCTTTTTTTATTATTATTATCTTTAAAGTCTTACAGTCTTTCCCAAATATATTCTTGACAGGAGGGGAAACAAGCAGTGCTTTTCAGGAATTGTTTGAGCCATCCAGGAATGGGGGATGTTTCTGGATCCCACCATTTTGGGGTGTCTCACCTGATGCGTTACTAGAGCTGGGCTCTGGGAAGGTGCAGATTTGCCTGGTTCCTCTCTGGGTGCTTCAGAGCAGGCACCCAAAGCTACTAGTTGCTTGCTTGTGAAAACACATAGGCTTCTAACATCTTCAGACATGAGTTTTCAGTGCTCTTGGAAATGTGCTTGGATTAGCACAAAAATCACCGCAGGAAGCAGGGCCTGACTTGACCAGAGCATGATGTGTCTGGAGACAAGGGTATTCCTCATTCTCCCTCCATGACTTCGTCCTTGGCCCATCTGCTGCAGTCATCACGTGGGGCTGGGATGGTGCCGTTGGTGACTAGAAACTCCCATCCTTTCATCACAAATGACTAAGCTGGATAATCTGTTAGTGATTTCTGGGGTTTTAAGTTTCAAGGGTGGGATGATAAAAATATGATGCTCATTATATTGAGGTTAAATAAAGGCTTTTAGGAGTGAGATGCCCGGGGCCAAGCTTTCCTTTGCTGGGAATGCCCAGTGACAGTGCAGTGCCCAGTCTGCTGGCTTTCAGTTGCTCATACTGAAGGGTGCATCAAGCAAGCGCTGGTGAGGTTTCTGCTCGGAGAATCAGCGCGTGCTCTGGCTGGAAACATCTCTGGTTCAGGGTAACTGCAGCTTTTTGCCCAGTTGCTCTTGGAGACCTCCCGTTGTGCTCAGTTGCCTGAACCCGCGTGGAGGACGGGAACAGGAGGACTGGGGATGCACGGAGCAGGCGGTTGCTCCTTTTGGGGGGCTGCCTGGGGCAGGACATGGCTGGGGGGGGCTTCCTGCCCCATGCCCACTTCCCTTTCCATGCAAGCGAGCTATTCACAGACAGACATCTCCCTCTAATGTTTCCTGTGATTTCATAGGAAATTTCTCTTGCAGTGGCAGCTGCTGCCAGTTTGTGTAGCCCTTCTCTCTGACCTCAGTAAATTCTTTTTTTGTCTATTGCTGAGCCATGCTTAAAGTTTTCCATCAGGTTTTCACAATCTGGCCTCTGTGATGCCATTTCCTAGTGCTGAGCAGGTCAGGATCACCCTGCCCAGTAATGTGTCAAACGCATTTCAGTTCATCCCGTGCACCAGAAAAGCAGGGACTGGGGAGAAGCTGTGGTAATCAGGAAACTGCTTGGTTGTGCTGCCCGTCAGCTGCAATTTCTGTCTTTGAACCCCCAGCTCACACTGAATGGTAGAAGTGAGCTGGGTGTTCCAGGACTGGTGTCTTTGAATGGTCAAAGTGGTGATGCAGCACCAGTAGAGTGTTTCCCCAGGCCTGACCTCCTCAGCTTAGCATCACCAACACCTAGACGCAACTTGCTCCATGTTGGTCCTTCTGTCTTCTGGGCTGCTGTGTTTCCACCTCCTGTTTCTTCCCAGGCAGTCCATGGAGATGAAGGGAAAGTGCTTCTCATAGCATAGGAAGGAGACTAAACAGCAGCAGCCTGTGAGCCACTGCCAGATGTTGCTCTCTTTTGCAGACTATCTGCCTGGCAGATGTTCCCTGAACCAGCTGGCTCCAGGGAGCCAGGGTGCTTTGATCTGCAGGAGCGCATTTGCAAAGGCTTTGGTTTGTGTCTCTTGGAGCATCCCCGTGGGTGCCGCTGTGACAACAGGCAGTGTCTGGACCTGCTTCCCTTTCCCACTGTGTTTTGAGATGAGTGGGACACATCCAGGGGGGATTTTGGATGAGGGAGGCAAGGAAGTCAGAGTGAGGGGTGCGTGTGAACATCCCTGGCCAGAGCTGGCTGCCATGGAGCAGTGGGGCACGCAGTATGTCCGACCGCCTGCTGCCTCCCCCTCTCACAAGGGACGGGGCCAAGGGGAATTCTGGAGTGCAGGGTGAGAGCAGGTTTGGCTCAGGCCCATCTTTTCCCCATGGGAAGCGGCTGCCTCCTCTCAGCAGGAGGCTGTTGCTCTCACAAAGAGCCTCCTGTGATTCTGCTGCCCATGCCAAACCCGATTGTGAAGCCTTTTGTTGAACTTTTTTTTTTTTTTTTCCCCTCCCCTTTGGGTGGTGTCAAAAACTGACTTCTCTGCTCTGGGTAATGGCTGTGCCTGGTGCAGGCATGGATTAGGTCAGCTTTTGCTTGTGAGACCAAAGCGGAGGAATGTGGTTTTACTCTGAACCTTCGTCACATAGCCAAAGCAAATCCTGCCAATACGAGGAGGGGGAACTTCTCTCTTCCCCATAACTGTGGCTCACAGCCTGGCTCCCACATCATGTCATGGTGTTGTGCAAGAGCAGAAGAGTTTGCTCTCCTCGCCTGGGTATTTCATCACCGCCATCCCATGCTGGTTTATCTTGCTGTTCGGTGACATGCAGCATCCCCTTGATGAGCTGGCAAAGACTTGCTTTGTCTTCTGCAGTCCTGGTGTGAGCCACACAAGTCGTAATGCTCAGGAACAGAAAGCCCACGCTTTACAGCTGGCCACAGCAGCTTGACAAAAGCAAATCCCACAGTCCCCACCAGTTGCGGAGCACTTGCTGCAAGAGTCAGCCCTTCTGCTTCATTGCTATCAGGGAACGCATTTCACCCGGACATTTTCCTTTCCACCCGACCAGATTTAAATGAAAAATGATATATTTTTTTCCCCACCAAAATATGAAGGTGAGAAACTTTTCCACTCTTTTGTGGACAAGAAGCAAAGTGATGACATGCCTTATTAGCTACCAGCGCTTGGTTTGATATTTTGCAGAGACTTCTCTGGGTTTGACTGGGGCCAGAAAGCAGTAGGGCACACTGGCGGCCCTGCTCCTCCAGCAGTCATCCATCCCTCTGGTATTACGCTATCTGCCTTAGCAGCTCTTATTTGAGCAAAGCCCTTCCTGAACACTCTCTTTCCTGGGAATACTGCTGAGTGCATACATTCTCCCTCTCCTAGGATCCCTGGCAGCCCGCAGCACTGATAATTGATTCAATTAGGATGTTATCTTATGAGTTTCCTGTTAATGAAGAAGCTGCCTGCCAGCGTGTTAGCTGTTGATACAAAGCTGCTAGGGCAGGGCTGTGTTCTCCCTGGGTGCCCAGACGGCGTTATCGCCTGCCCTGTTAATGGACAGCTCGGCCGTGGGCAGGCGTGGGAATGCGGAGCTCCTCTGTGCAGACCTTCAGCCGCAGCTCACGCCAGGAATGCTGGCTGCGCAGGCGTCTCCAGGTTAATAAGAAAAGCAGCAAATTGATAAGATAAGGTAAATTGGTGGTGGAGGAATAACAGGATAACCACTTCTGTGCCCTATCCTGACGTGCTGTCAGGAGGAGCCCCGCTGCAGGTCGGGTGCTCCGCTGGGATATCTGTGCCATAGTCCTGGCAGAGGGAGCCAGGCCATGGGCAGCAGTGTGAGCACCGTCCAGCTCAGCAATTATTGCAAATGAATTGGTGAAAAGTGCAATATAATACTTCAAGTTTCTGCCTAACAAAAACACACCAAAATGCTTTAAACTGCATCTACTCTATTTTTTTTATTTTGAAGATTCTATCTCAAGAACTTTTAAATAATCTTGGAGGGGGAGAAACAATAGGGTTATTGTTTTTCTCCTTCATTTTTCTTCCCGACCTGCCTTGACTGCATCGCTGAGAGCAAGACTGGCTCTTGGCTTCTGCGCTGCCCCGTGCTCTGCACGGATAGCTGTGCTCCGAAGGGCTCTGCGTCTGTCTGCCACTCGTCTGCCCATTTTCCCCCTCTCCCCTGGATCTTGGATGGCTAGGTGAGTTTTCCCTTCTGGGAATGTGATGTGTGATCCATCTCATTCGGAGCTTGGATGGAAACCCTGGCCGCTGACATGATTTGTGGGAGTCTCCCTGTGCTGACCGCCTTTGTTCCAAAATTCCTCGCCTGCTGCGGAGCGCGTTTCCCTGCTGAGGCTGAGGAGGAAGGTGCTCTGCAAAGAAACCTGCCCCCGGCGTTCTTGCTAGCATGCCTCAGTTTCTGTAGACCATCTTCTGATGTCTGTCTGTGCATCCCTCCTGCAGGGCTTGTGGGATTGCTGTGCATTTACCCATTTTCCATACTTTTTGCAGGGCTCCTGAGTAAGAGCACTTCAACAGTCTGTGCTGTAGTCCCTGTCCTGCAAAATCAGCTGGGACAGGATGGGCCAGAAAGGGTCTGGGGAGCCTCAAAATGTAGAGAGACCTGCCAGCTGGGTTCCTCTAGGTCTCCAGGGGCACCTCTCAGCCCCGAAGCTGACTTTTTCCCCGTTGCTGTTACGCACTTCTCCTCGCTGCAGCTTTATGTTGTGTGGTGCTACACTGGAAGAACTTTCAGCCCATGAATGAGACTGGATTTCTGCAGACGTGTGCTGTTGTATCTTGCTAATGCAAACTGCCTGCCGTGGTTAGAGCCGGCTCTGGGGCTGTTTTCTTTGGAGTGGGTTTCTAGCTGCTCCCCAACCACAGGCTTATGTCTAGCAAAACTGATGAGCTAGTCTGTGCTGCTGCCTTCTCTGGAGCTGTGTGATGTGGCAGCCAGGCTGGGTGGGACACAGGGGACCGACCCCTCTGCCTTGCTCCTTCCCCACCTTCCTCCTCCTCCTCCTTTGCTGCAGGCACCTTGCAACATCTTTTCCTCCCTCCTCGCAAGGGAAGAGCCAGCTGCTTGTGAACGCAGGCTGGGCAGAGCACAGGAACGACACCACAACCCAGAGCAGGCGGTGGGGTCCGGTCAGGCTGGGGAGGAGCTGCTGGCTCGGGGCTGGGCTGGGGGGAGCAGCCCCGTGCTTCCTCTTGCTCTGCTGAGCAGCTGCCGTGAGAGGCACTTTGGTCAAGAAACAGCAGGAAACGGGGAACTTCTGGGCTGAAGTTCTGGCTGGATTTGGTGGGATCACATGGCTGGGAGCAGCCCTGGCCAGAGGCACTGTCCAGGCACGTGCACGCGGAGAAACCACAGCCTGCACCGTCTGTGCCTTGGAGGCTCTTGGTGCTCTGGGAGTGAGAGATACTCAGCTCCTGCTCAAAAATGAGAGGAGGGGAAAGCTTCGAGTGACTCAAGTATCGCGCTACTTAACGGCAATCAGATGTGTGGCATTTGTGACTTGTTTTGTTTTGCTCGTCCTTCGCCAGTCACAAGCTGTAACGAGCTCTTCCAAACAGGAAGAGTGGGGTTAGGGGCGGTCAGTCTCCGCCGCTCCCCGCGGTGGCACAACGCGGGTGTTTTGCAGGGGAACGGAGCTGTTGTGTCATCCTTCGTTCTCATGGATCGAGGGAAGGACGGGAGCGCACTGCATGCCCGGGGAGCCAGGTGAAGCCGTGCTACCTTGGGTGTGCTCACTTGTGGCTGCCGGTAACGTTGGAGCCGTCCCCAGCTATTGCTGAGCGTGCGCTCGTTTTCTTTGCTGCAAACTCTCTAAAATTTGTAGTGGAAAGAAGCTGTAAGCACGGTCTGTTTGGACTTAGTGTCGTTCTGGTTTTGAGATGGCTTGTTTTCATTTTGAAAAGAATATTTGAGAGCTTCTTTTGGTTTTCCTGTTGTGTTTGGGAGTGTTGGGGGAGTTTTATGTATTTCTTCTTTAATCACAATGTAGGAAAAATGCCTCCTTCCTTCTGCCCCCTCTCCACCAAACCTCAAGAATTTTATCGTGGTGTATTTGAGATTCAAGGAAAAAAAAATGCAAGTATTGCATGTGCCAGAGCAAGGGTGCTCTGTGGACAAAAAGGGCTTAACTTCATCATTATAATGCTTTAAACAAGCTCGTGCCTCACAGTGGAGGAACCCACAGTGTTCAGCTAGGAGCAGATGCCTCCTGTAAATGTGGAAAAATAGGTGCCAAAGAAGAAGATCCGTGAAAACCAGGGAGCCAGGCAGGAGGCCCTGCCCGGGGGTGCTGGGACCCTGGAGGCTGACCCCATGTGGGCTCCCCGGGGTGAAGGGCTTCCTGATGTTTTGTGGCTGAGCAGCAGGCACGGGGGAGCGGGGCTTGTCTATCTGTCTGCTCGGTGTTGCCTGTCCTTCTGCCAGGCTGCGCCAGGGCTGCCAGCAGATCCCTCTCGTGGGGCTGCCGCGGGATGGATGGCTCGGTCTCTCTGGTTGTGTAGTTTCCTCTCTGAATGAAATGCTTTAAATATTAGTTGTGTCAGAGCAGAATGACTGTATAGACTTTGTAGGTGCTTGGGGCAATTCCTGGGCAGATTGTCTCTAGTGCTGCCATAGGTGCTTAATTATTTATGCAGATTGCAATAGCTCCAACAGGAGAGAGTAAAACCCACTTCAAATAGCCTGGGGACCAGGGAGCTCTTCCAGTGATGGGAGACGGAGCTCAGATCCATGCCCCAGAGAAAACAAGGGAGAGTTTGCATCTCTGTCCCCTTCCGGAGGAGGGAGTACCTGAATTGTAGGATGGATGGATGAGCATTTCCCCACTTCTGCTCTGTTAAGTGCAAAGTCCAATCCAAATATTGTTTTCCAGCAAGGCCAAGCGTGGGAAGTGCTAAGGATGTTGATCCTGCCAGGTTGTTGGTGTTAAACTCCACAGGAGCTGCAGGGAAGTTGTGTGCATGCCCTGAAGCACCAGTGCAGACACCCGCTGGACACCAGCAGGAGTGGGAGTTGTCTATCACCTCTCTTTGCTGACTAAACTTACTGAGTGCAGTCTCCATGTAGTTGCATCAATCAGGAAATTATTCGTTCAATGCTCAAGTTCTTCTAAAACATTCATCCCTCAAAGCTTGTGTAGCACAAAGCGTTCCCCAGAGTTGACGTATAACTTTAAGGTCTTGCAGGCAAGCATGAGTTTGTGCTCTGAGTCCAAGTCAGCTGTAGTCCAGGAGCTGTGTCAGTGCTGTGCTATGCTTGAGCTAATAAGCTTAAAATACGCCTTTTTTTGAGGAGCTTCTGAACTCTAGTGACTGAGGTCCATTGAGATGACACTTAGTAGTTGCAGAAATGCAGGTGACGTTAATCACCCATGCTGAGCAAAATGATAGTGGTGAACAGCATCAGTGGTGAGAAATGACTTGAAAATAGTAGAAACGATGGTAAGATCTTGTGCTTCTGGCACTGCTTTGGATCCTCGGCGTTGTGGATCGACGTACCCTGGCTGATCATGCTGTGTACAATGTCTTAGGACACTGCTGGTTTGGAGAACAGGCTTTGCCTCCTCCTGGGGAGTGTGGCTTTGTGTTGTGCACAGATTACTGACTTTAATCACCTTTCTTGCATTTCCTTTTCTAGATGCAAATGCTGGACAAGTTTCCGATGGAAGGAGGGCAGAAAGACCCCAAGCAAAGGATCATCCCCTTTCTGCCAGGTAGGAGAGTGGACTCCAGCAAAAACCATGCTGGTTTTGGCATGGCAGTGAGCTTTGTCCCAGTACATGTGTAAGCGTACACATGCTTTAGCTCTTACCTCCTGAACCATGTGAGCGTTAGCAAGTTGTCTGGCCTGCACTGTGCCCATTAAAACACCTATATTTGTTAGCAGGATGCTCAGCGAATGTTAAGCCCTTTGCCTCTCCCTCCAGAAAGCATTAGTGGGTGAGTTCAGCCAGCAATCCCACGTGCACAGCTTCTGCCAGGAGGAACCCCACAGCAGCCCACTTGTTTTCAGAAGGGGAACGGCACAGGGCTGAGGACGGTGTGAGGCTCCCCAGGAACTGCTCATTTGCTGTTTTTCCTGTCCCATGTAATTCAAAGGGCTACCCAGGGAGAAAGAAATAACAATTGAATTCCACATGTTAAATCAAACTGATTGACAGCTTCCTCCCATGTTTGGGACTGGTTGCTCAAAGACAGGATTGCTGTGGTATGATGTGTGTCCCACCAGCCCAACGTTCAGCTGAGGATTTGTGTGCTCAAGTAACAGATGCAGTGGCCCATTTCAGACTTTGTGGTACAGAGGATTGCTTGTGGCTGATGTTACGAGAGGGAAAAAAGAGCCCTAATGCACCATGCAAAAATACCCAGGCTGAGGGGACCCTGGGAGTCTTTCATGCACCCATAGCTAATGGGTTTGACCACAAAGTTGTCGTTACCCCCAGCCCCAAGTAGCTAATGGGCATATTTAGAAATGTCACAGTACCATAATCACTTCCAGTGACTGCCAAGCTTATTTAATGTAGCTCTTTTTGCTGTGTTCTGCCTCCTGGCTTTTCTAGAAATATAAAGACATTTGGTGGGGTTTAGTTTTCTCTGACTGGCATGAAGAAAATAATTTACACCCCTTTCTGAGTAAGAGAATCTTGTCTGGATTTCCCACAGAGGGATTTCTGATTCTGGCTTGTCGTTGTGTTGTAACATCAGCAAAACCAAAGCACACCTGACGTTAACACAGAGGAAAAACCCTTGCTACACAACTACTCCTGCCAGCAAGGACTGGGGAGGAAAAAAGGAAGCCAAATTGGAAAAGGGCATAACTTGGAAAAATTGGACTTATGGTTTGGCTGTGCTGCACTTGCAAAGAATTCCCACCAAAATGCTGCTATTTTTGGAAGGTAGCATCAGGCTCAGGAAGCCTGGTTGGAGCCCTGCTTCTCGCAGAAGACTCATCAATATTTGTTTGTTCTTCTTCGTGTTGAAATAGTTTCCTTTCACTAAGAGGCATGTCACTGGGATTTCCATTGGAAGAAAAAGGGAGTTGAAGTTGCTGGAAAATAAAGCCTGCATCTAGTGTAATAAAGCAGTTTGGGGTAGTTAGGATGCCCATGCTCTATAGGAGCTTGTGCATTTGTGTGTTTCTGCTGTAGAGGTGTTAGCCCTTTTGCTCTGGTCCCCTTTTTGCAACAAGATTAAATGATACAGTTTTCAGAGGTAGTTACACATGGATGTGGAAAACTGCTAGACCATGCAAGATGCAGAATGTTTTCTTGAATATTCTTCTTTTCACTTCCGCAATGGCTTGCGATAGCTGAGAAGAGAGACCATTGAGGTGCAACAGCTGGCATCTTTGGGTTTACCACTTGTACTTTCAGGTGCCAGCAAGGGGTAAGGGGTGGTTGTGGTGAGAAGATACCAGCATGGGACGATGGCCTACTTCCGAGCAGGACCTAGACTGGATAGGTAATCTCACATCTTCCTATCCCCATGGGACACCTCCAGAAGTCCTCTTATTTCAGGGAAGTTGTGTTGTTAAGAAGTGGGAATTGTCTTGCCTTTGCCCTCGTGCCTTTGCTGCACGTCATGGAGCAGTGGAGAGATGGCGGCTTTCTCACGAGCAGTTCCTCCTCAGTGAGACGGCTTGCAAGCTGTGTCTGCTTCTGAAAGAGGACTTCACCTGGGGGTAAGGGAAGGCTTTTTTTCATAGCTGCTGGCTGTGCTGGGGATGTGCTAAGCAGTACACTTCCCTTCTGCAGCAGTTCTCGGCCTTCCCAGCTTGGGGTGGCAGTGGGTTTTGTTACTTGCACCTGAACTCAGACTTCATCTGTCTCTGCCTGGGGGTGCCATCTGAGTGAGCTCAGTGCACACAGGCCTGGGTCTCCCTCTGCAAAACGTGGCTCTAGTATGCTCAGACTTGCTAGGTTTTTGATTATATTCAGCTTCTGTGAGTACTGTAGTTTTCTCCCAACCCCATTTTGAGCAATGTTTTTAGCATCTGAATTTCATTACCAGTGGAGATTTGGCTCCAGTGGCTTACTGAAAGCATGCTGCTGTCTGGGAAGATGGTTGCAGAGTAGCGTTAGACATTGTGGCCACTGAAATTCTCAAAAGTGTCTCCTGTGCCTCCTGCAGCTATGGCTTTCTTGGCAAAACCCTAAATCTCCCAAACTCAGGGTCACCACCACGACCTGAGAAGGTGCCATCTGGGTTTGTTTGTCAGGCTGGTTTCCTGGAATGGGAAGAAAGCTCTGTGATTACTCCATAGTTACAACATCCCGCCTAGAGGAACTCTGTTTGCTTTGTATCACTTTGTTTTGAGGATTTGCTTCTTGGAAATTTAGTCTAGAGACTCTGGGAGTTTTGAAGTAGATCTATATATCAGAAAATGCTCTCATAAGTGCAAGTCCTTCAGCCCACTCAGCTCTTTTGAAAGAAAGTCATAAAGCTGGGTTCTCCAGAGGGGAGTGGAGCAATCGCACTTGAGGGGTTTGGGGCCGGGGTTGTCCCTTCCCAGGTATAGGCACCAAATTCATCTTTAGCACAGCTTGGTTGGGTCAGGTTTGGCCTGGCAGGATGCTGCAGCTCCAGCACTGTGCCTGGAAAGCCTCTTCTGCCATATAGGGGAATGTGAAGTGGACTCTTGGCTACTTTTGCTGGCTTTGAGCCACTGGCACAGCCTGCCTAGCTTCATGTGGTGTTGAGGATGGCCCTTTGAAACAGCTCTGACTGCACCCAGCCTGCACATGGGATTGACTGTGGTCCCTGGAGCAGAGTCAGGAGCAGCTGGTGGGAGAGGAGATACTGGGGGATGGTGTGCTGGGCAGGGCAGGGCAGGCGCGACAGCTCCGTCCTCGCCTGCAGGAGTTCCCGCTAAGGGTTACACGTTTGCTGGTTGGGGAGATGATGGTATGGAGACCCCAGGAAAGAATGAACTAAGAAAACAAATGAGCTCAGTTGGGCCAGTTGTGTGAGGGCTGTGCCAGATCTTTCAGGAAACAGCTTTTATAAGGAGAGTGGAGCCTTCCAAACACTGTACAGCCCAAGTGGCCTGGAGCTGATCCTGGCCAGCCAGCTTCGCTGGAAACGTGAACCTCAGCAAGGAGGGGTTGCCTGAGGCTGAGCTAACTGGCTGTAAAATTGCTTTTTAGGAAGCTTTAGCTACAGACAATAGCAAACTGCCCAGAAGGGAGAAGAGGAAAGATGATTGGTTTGGATCAATTTAAAACGCAGAATGATGCCTCCTTCCCAGCCTACTAACCTGCTTGGCACAGGTATCAGTGCTGTCCACATACTTTGGGTGTTTTCTCCCAGGACAACTGTGGGGATGCTGATAGCTCCCCACAAAGGCCTCATGAAGGAGGTGGATGACAACTCATGCCTTGCCCAGCTGTGGTACCTGGCTTTCCCCACTCCCGTTGCATCTACATCAGAGCTGGAGGTGGGCAAAGGTCCTAGTTACTATTTTCTGCTCTAGCAAGATGTGCATCTCTGCCATAGCACAGTTTTGTGGACAGTCCCAGGTTGGTTTGCAGCCCATAATCTGTACAGTTGCCTTTTCTATGGAGTTTCAATTAATCCTGCTGATGTGCAGTGTTACCCCAAGCAGAGTCCTGTGTGGAAGCAGTTGCTCTGCTTCTGGCCTTTGAGTTGTCTTAAACTATCTCATGTTTTTCTCCATTACATGGCCCAGTAGATCCTAGAAACAATGGCCTTGGGAACGTTTTGCTCCAGGGAACTCTTGCATTTCTCAGTGAGCTCCTATGTGGATGGTTTGCAGTAGGGCTTTTGGGAAGATTTTGGGGCTTCTTTCCATGCAGTTCCATTCTTGATCATGAAGAAAAGCTGCTGAATCTGATGGGATAGACAGAATTCACAAGGATTTACTAAGGTAGGGAGCTGCCTTTCCGTCTTCTTTTCTTTCTTTCAATCCTTTGTCTTTTTCAGAATTTTTTTTATTTATTTATTTTTTCAGTAGGAAGGGTAATGAGGCCATTGCTGTCCTGCATTAGCAAAGAGCAAGGAAGCCAAGATACTGAGGTTTGCTGCTGAGCTGGATGGGGAAGAAAAAACATCTTCTCTTGCATCATCAAACTGACCCAGTGGTGCCCCGAAGAGATTTACTGTTTTAGCCCAGGCCAAAAGCCTTCTCTTGTATCATAGGTGACCAGTAGCACCATAGGAGCCTCAAGGACCCCCCTCTCTCTTTTCATCCGTGGGGACTTCATCTCTTCAGATCTATTCCTCTGTCCACATCATCCAATACCTGAGAGATGTCTTGCCCCATCTCTTGTTGTACTGCCTAGTTTTCTTAGTGATTATTGGTGAATAAATAGGACTGTGCTCCCCCCAGCATGATCTCAAACCATGAAAGGGTAAGGCGCTGTCTTGATAGGGCCGCTGTTTAATTCACCTTTATTTCACAGACATATGGGACTCCATGCTCGTGGTATTACCAGGACAGCCACAGAGGCACTTTGCTGGTCCCCCTTCTTTTCGCCAGGATATGCGCACAGCACAGAACTTTGCCAAACAGATGCTAAGTGCAGGGCTTCTGGAAATGCTGTCTCCCACGCCTGCTTCCCAATCCTAGCTGGCTGCTCCGTGGGCTGGGACTAATTATGTGTACATTTGGGGCTGCCTTTTTTTTTTTTTTTTTTTTTGAAGTGAGTTTGGAACCCATGCCAGGGAAAATCTGGATGTGATTTCAAAGGTGCAGAGAAGTGAATTCTTTCCGAGGCAGTGGGGTGGGGGAAGTGGGGGGAGTCCTTCAGGGTAAAGCGAGAGGCACAGACGTTTTTTCCAGTCTTGAAATCTCTGGCTTCACTCACAGCTGTGATCAGCAGGGTGATGTGTTTAAGGTTCTCTGCCCCTCCAGCTTGCCTGAGATCCAGTAATGGCCTTTGGCTCAAGAGGAGCCTCAGTCATTTTGCTGATTGAAGTAAATGCCCTCTGCATCGTTTTCTTCTGCTCCTTGCTCCTGTCAGCTCTGCCTGGAGAATTCCCATGGGAGGTGATAATTTGCACAGCCCTATTTCCCTACCTGTTTGTTTGGAGAGATTAAGTCCTCTTGTGGCCTGCCTGCTCTATCTCATGCGGCTGGAGACCTACACTCCTTATCAGCGCTTTCCCCACGCTCTCCTCTGACACTTTGCAGTCCCTGACGAATCGCCAAGGCAGCGGGGGCTGCGCTGCGTCACTTTGCACCCCCTCCCGAGCTGCTGGGATGCCCTTTGCTCTCAGTTGATCAGATAAAGCAAAGCAGCTCTGATTAGCCACAAAGGGTGTTTCTTCCAGTTCTGGGAGAGCAGAAACTTTCTGGCTCCAGAGGATTTTCATGGGCAGACAGAGTGTCTTCAGTGAAGCTTCTCTGGCTGGACCCAGGTGCCAGCTCCTCTGCATGAGGGACAGAGCTCATGTCCCAGTCACGGGTCGTGCTTACCAGCATCCTGCTGCTCCTGTCCAGCTGGGTACAAGGCAGCCCACCGATGTTATTTCTGCTGTCAAAGCCCTGAGCCCAGTGGTGTGCAGCTTAAACGCAGGAGGGCAACCTCTGCTCCAGCGAGTTCATTGCAGGATGGGGAGTAAAAGCCAGCAGATTGTTCCCATGTGTCCTGGCTGAACTGTATTGGTTGAAGCTCTGTTGCAGTGGGATTTTGTGGGGGAAATGAGTGCAGGGATTGTGGCAAAGGAGAGCTTTGAAGGAAACCATGACAGTGGTATGACAATGTTTCCAGGAAAGCTCTCCCTAGGGTGAGGCTCAGCATGGGACAAAGCATGAAGGCGCTTAACTTAGAAGTTTGTTAATTTGAAGATGGTGTGAGACAAGCAGAAGCCAGATTCATGTTTCAAACCAGCTGGAAGTGAAGATACCTCTCCCACCTTTGTGTGCATCATCTTTTGTTGTCCAACATCCCTTCATCCCACGGCCACATATATGGCTTTGTTTAGGCACCTGGCCTGTGGCTTATGGTAACTGATGACAGTGACGCTTAGAAACTGCCATATAATTGGTAACAGAAGACATTGTCTGCTGCTTTTGCTCTTCCCTTTGCTGCCCTGGCTGCAGCAGAGAAGGGGCAGGTGGGGAGGGGAACAAGAGGAGGTGGAATTCGAGGCAGTGTCACCCATGGGGTTAGGATGGCGTGTGGGTGGATGTGTCAGGGGAGGGGAAAGAGCAGCCACCAGCACTGGTGGGTACAAGTGGATGGGGAAGACTCTGCTGGGTCTGAGGACAAGAGAGATTGCTGCCTGGGATATGGGCTTCTCCTTGATCCCCTGGGGAAGGTGGAGAGCAGAGGGATTTGGTGGGCAGCTGGACACATTGCTGGGCTGCGCTGTGGAACTGCGCTGGCTTGCATGAGGTTCACAGGGATGCGCTGGGTGGATTTACTGCCTATCCATCATGTTGGATGAATTCCTGGCAATGTGTGGTGTTCCTCTGGCCACAGTGGGTGGAAATGAGTAGCAGTGGTGGAGGGAGAGGAATGTCCCCGTGGAAAAGAGGAAGAAAAGAGGAGTGCATCTGCAGCGGTGGGATGGAGAGCTTTGTAACCAGGGAGCATCACATCCCAGGAGGTTGTGAGCTGCATCCACTGAGTGATGGAGTCTCAAAACAGCGTCAAGGCTCTCTGCTGTGGTTTTGCAGGCATCTCTCCCAGCAGGGCAAAGAACAATATCGGCTCCCTCCTGTCTGTCCAGAGCTCAGGGAGAGGAAATGGAAGCACTGAAACAAAGAGAGCGCCAGAGCTGATCAGATTGTATCAGCAGGTCAAAAGGGGAGGGAGAGAAGGTCAGACAGGGCAAGGGGAAAGAGCAGGAAGAGTGCCCGCAGCCATGTTTCCAGGCTGCTTGCAAGGTCTCTGGTCGCTGCCAAGCTGGTGAGACAGGATGCTTGCTGCTGACTCAGAAGTCCTTCAGATGTGGCCAGATGTTGGCTTTGTGGTGGGTTGGGATTTTTTGTTAGGTTTCCCCCCTTCCAGTGCCCCTCTGAGTGCCCCTGGCACCATCCAGGTAGCTTGATTGTAAGAACAAACTAGGGTCAACAAGGAGATAAAAAGGGGAAACAAATGCTCAAGTCAGCAAGGGAAGCTGGAGATGTGGCTTTTGCTGCTGTGTTACTCTTGAATTTGTCTTGCCTTTGGGTAGGTGAAAGCCCCAGTGGCTTGGAAGCCACCTCTGGGGAGCACAGCTGACTCTGGCAGCAGCCCAGGGGCTGGGGAGGAGCAGCAGGGCGAGAACTGCCATCGACTGCACTTGGGATTTCTCCCCTTTGGTGAATGCTCTGCCGAGGGCTGCCCCTTGTGTCCTGTCCCTTTCCTGGAGCATTCATGGGGACAGCAGACAGCTGGGGGTTTTCTCCTGGATGTTGCGGCAGAGGTCCCTCACTTGTCCCAGCTGCTTCTGTGTTGTGTGTAAAGCACCTGGTGATTTCTGGAAAGCTCTGCATAAAAAGCTAGATACCTTTTAATATTTTGGGTTGTGAAGTTTGATTTTTACTTTGATGTCCTGTTGATATAAATATTCATGGTGTCTTACTTTTTTCTAAATGAAACTAATCCTTGTTACTCCAGAGCAACCCTACAATAATAAACCATTCTGCATCGCTTAATTCTCCCCAGCAGCTGCAACCAGCCAATAAGTGTGTGAAACGTGATATCAGGTGTAGACAGGGAGATATAGACAGGGAACATCCTCCCACTCCTGCACTGAAGATCAGTGAAGAGAGGCTTCATTTGCTGTGATTTTTAAGGAGTTGCATGTATTTCATATCTTTTTTTTTTTTTTTTTCAGTTTTATTCCCCTGTAACTGTAAAGGATGGGTTGTGCTGGCCAGACTTCTCCAGTCAAAATACTGATGGAGAATAATAATACTGCCAGGTTACACTTAAAGAACATATACTCACAAGACACCTAACTTCTGCTGTGAAACAAATATATATCAAGCAAGGCAGGTGTGATTCTTTAGTGCAACTGCAGTTATAGTAAGGCAATGTAGCACTTCATAAATGTATTCACTGGAATAAAGTCTTGTATATTAAAGTGGAGAAAGAACACTTCCTAAATTGTAACTTTGTACGTGGAGTACCTTCAGACCCACTGTCCTCCTCAGAGGCACCATTCTCTTCAGGTAGATATTACCAGGTTTTCAGATGCAGATGAAGCAGACAGGGTGTCCCACAGGCTGGGTGCTTCTTGTTGCACAGGAAGACTTGTCAGGGCAGCCACTCCATTGCAGTGCCTTATCTCTATCTTCTTTTTCCAAAATCGACTTACTTGACACATTCCCAGGAGGTAAAAATTCAGTCTACTCACAGCTTTGTGTGTATAAAGGACAGTGCGTTTTACTGCACTTCATTGTGCAGTGACTTTTCTTGTACTAACAGGGAGGGAGACTCATTGCTCTGTTTGTACATGCATAACATTATATGTAGGTAAATATGAAAATCTGATTGTTTCTAAGTGCTGGAGTGGTGGTGGAATGGAGCCTGCAGTGACAGTGACCTTCCCACCTGATGGAAGGCTACACTAGCCAGACATGCGGAATTGCCTTCCTCTGTATGTTTTTCCATTTGTACTCCTCATGCTGAGGCTGAGGGCAGGAGCTGCAGCAAGGAGGGATGCAGATATCAGATTAATAATGTCGTACATTCCTCTTGCATTATGTGGTCTTCAGCCACATGAAAAGCCCCAGAGGCAGCACTGTTATTCCCACTTTGCAGGTATGGTGTAAGGAAATGTGCCCAGGAAAATGTTGCATCTCATTGACCCAGGAGGGAAGCAGTTTCCTGCTCTCTCCTGCTTTTCAAGTCAAGGATTTAGATAGCTGTATTTGGCAGCACTGGAGGGTCTATAATTATGTTAATTAAGCATTTTGATGGAAAAACAGCTTTCTGTTAGAAAGTAAACTTCATTGTTGAAGAATACTAGATCTAGAGCAAATCAAGAGACGAGCTGGATTTCCTGCTGTTTTATATGCTCTGTTCCTGGGCTAATTTAAGATCACTTCAGTTGTTGTGATGGATTTATTTCTCGTAACTATATTCTTTTTTATTATTATTCACTAGCATCTGTTTGTTAAACATTTAAATATTCGCACACCCAGATTTTGTTATTTTAGACATTTGTGTCCACCCATCAGCAATTTAATTTTGGCAGATGTAAAAACTAAACAGCTATTCCTTACAACTGGCAACAAAACTATCATGATCCCTTCATGTTTTTTAAAAAGCAGCATTCAAATAGAAATCTATGCAGCAAATACACCGTGACTGCTGATGAGAAAACTGTTGATCATTTGCTTTCTGATGGAAAATAATTGCTGTAGGCAAGGTAGGGAGCTCAGACCTGGTTGTTGCTCCCTTTCCCTCCCAGTCTTTCCAGACAATTTCTGTGTGCCCAGGCTATTCACCCTTCTGAAAGACAGACTGAATAGAGGGCTATTTTTTTTTTTTTCACTGTATCGCAAAGACTGCCAGACTTGGCTGTGGCGGGCTGCAAGAAGGAATGTGTTTCAGAGGAGAGCGTTTCTCACCATGAATGTCTCAGCCCCTCGCTGTCAGTGGGACGTAAATGAGAAGCAATCCTTCTGGTATGAGCCAGTCTGACTCTTTGGGTTTCACTTGAGAGCAAGCATACAGCTAGTACTGAGTGTGATTGCTGTGAACTCCCTTTGACAGTCCAGTTTTGAAGATGTTATGCATTAACTGAGCCTAATAGGAGATTTGGCTCCTCCATAAAGTTCTAATTCATTCTCCTTGCAGGCTGAAATTGTTTTTTTTCAGTTCATCTCTGCTTAAAAAATAAGTTGGCAGGCTGCACAAGTCATGCATGCTCCAGATCTTGGACAAGTCAGGGAGCAGTGGAAGGTTTTGGAGTAGTGGTAGGCATGTGACCATTTTAACACATCCTGTTCATGGGTAACTTGGTAGCATCCAGCCTCTGGTTCCAGCATTGCCATGGCTCCTGCGAAGGCTTGCTGGAGGGGTTGAAGGTAGCCATGGTGCAGTGAAGGGCTCAGTGACTCTTCAGAGTGCTTTTCCATTTTCCGATGTTGCTTGCAAAGAGAGTGTGTTGGCATTTGGCTTCTGGGTTGCCCAGTGGTGACCTCCTTGATAAGTGAAGGGATTGCATGGACAGACACATCAGTTACTCGCTGCAGGTCTGGTGGTGGGATTAGAAACCCAGCTAGGGACAAAAAGAGATGAGACTTTCCTGCAGTATAGGAGATGTCAGAAGGAACTTGCGGGAACTTTTATTACCCCCTCCCAAAACACATTTTTTTTCAGGTTACTGTATTGTAAAGTAGTGCTAGTGTGTGTTCGTGGTGTGTTGGAAGCCTGAACTCCTACCACATACGTGTCCTTTTATCACTGAGTCTCTGTGTGTATCTGTTTCACTGTCTGCTAATGTCTTTTGTCTCATTAAATGCCAGAGAAGCTGTTCGCTGTGAAAGCAGCTTGAAGCATTTAGGACTCATTAGACTTCAAAGGAAATAGGCCTGTACCGCAAGCGAGAGGGGAGGAAGTGGAGTGGCAAGAGGATCCCATTAATGGAGAACAAAAATAAACCCCAGACAGGAAGGAAAATCCTATAGGTCTGACTCAAAGCTGCAGTCCCGACACTGTGGCTTCAAGGAACCAATTTGGCACCAGCGCTGCACTGGGAGAAACCCCCTGGCTTGGATGCTGCCCACGCTGAAGGCGAGTGCTGTGCGCGAGCTCAGAGCCCGCAGCCTGCAGGAGAGGTCACAGCTGTGTTGCCTGTAGCAGGGATGTCTGCTTCTCCGGCCAGCGCTGGCATTTGCTGGTGGACTTGTACACCCACACCGTGTTGCATACAGACAGTAAGGCATTGGGCACATGCTTTGACAGGGGCTGCTCCTCCGTCATCGCCATGCTGGTGAGGGGGATGGGGATGCACTTTGCTGGTAGTTGTTTCCTCTTCTCTCTACCTCAGCATGCTTGCCACTCTAAATGTGCTGTGTTCTAATAAGGTATGTAATGCACGGGAGGGAACGTGCTGTAGGTACAGTGCTTTCAGTGAGAACAGGATCCACAGAGAATAGGTCCTGACAGAGCGATTCAAAAGAGCGTCCCTGAGCGTTGCATTGACCTGCTCTTCTCTCTCCGTCTCTCCTGTCTCAGGGAAGATCCTCTTCCGCCGGAGTCACATCCGCGATGTTGCAGTCAAGCGCCTGATCCCTATTGATGAGTACTGCAAGGTAAGGGAAGGTTTATAAGAGTCAACCGAAGATGAAGGCACCTTTATCAGGCTCAGACCTGTTCTTCTGGTAGTACATAACGGTGTGCCAGTGCTGGCAGAATGGGGAGTGTGAGCTATCCCTCACCATCAAACCTTCTTGGTGATGAAAACCTACCCAATGATTCTCCCACCCAATGATCATGTCATCACAGAGGCAGGGTACAGTTGACTGTGACCTTTCCCCAGTAAGGCTGAGACAGTTTCATCCATACTCTTCAAGAATACAAGACTGTGCTAAAGTGTAAAGCAAACTATGATGTCTGGGCAGTTTTTTGCTTGTTTGTTTTGTTTTTTCTCCCTGGGAAAAACAAAATACTGAAGTCCACAAAAAACTATTTTATGCAAGTATATACCATGTCTCATGTCAAAGAAGTGCACTAGTACTTGCAACAGCTGTGAAATTGTCTGGAGGTAGGACTGGTACTTCTGAAATCCGTTATCAGTGCTATTGAAAACATATACGCAGACTGCAAAACTTGAGGGAGAAGATGTGGAAACAGCGAAATGCTTGTCAATGTTCCTTAGGTGTGGGAGGTGTAGCAGTGACTGTGGCCTCAGACTTTGCATGGCAGGAGGGACTGTGGGCTTCAGGACTCAACCAGACCTAGGGATGGGTTGTTGTGGCTGAGGAAACAAGTACAGGGGTAAAGATGAATTAGTGAATGTGTCTTGACAGCTCTGCAGCAGGGCTGCGGGTGAAAACCACGGAGGGCCAGGACAGCAGATGACAGCAGAGTGGTGGAGATGTGGTGCAAGGTGTGCTTGGACCTGTGAGATCCAAATGAAGCAGCACCAGAGAAGCTGATGGTGCAAATAACCATCTGGCTCCAGCCAAGAGTGATCAGCCCCTTATCTTCTGAGTCACTAAAATATGCCAGCTCCTCACAGACAACTGTAAATTTAATTTTTGAGAAGAAAAAGTCCCTAAGTGATAAGACGCTGCAGCTGTCTGTTTCAGAATGATGCCATTAATGGCATAAAATATAATGAATCCATTTGGCTTAACAACTGGAACATAATGGCTGATGTTATATGACCCACTTAGAGAGCCTCCTCCCGTTAATGCATTACCAAGTAACAACATGCACACTGGGCCTGACCTTCCAGTTGCTGCTACTTAACCATAAAGCTGCTGCTGAGCTCGAAGGTGAGTGTGGGACTGAAGAGCCACAGAGACATGGGATGAGCAAGGAGTCGGTGGGAGCAGACACATCTCCAGGGCACGTTGTGCTGCAGGGCTTAGACGCGGAGTCCCAGCCCGCTCTCCCTGCCATGGTTATTGTCGGAGGTGGACGTTGCGTGTGCTCAGTGTGGCGGTGCAGAACAGAAATACAAAATCTCCACCAGCCTGCTGAGTGAGAATTGAGGGTTAAGCGAACCTGTTGTGAACAGGTTCCCGCAGAAAACTGCATAGGAAAGTTTCTGCTTTCTTGCCATCTCCTGGTAGACTAATGGGGTGTCTTCGTTCTCTAGGAGAGCCCTGGAAAGGTGGGTGAGGTCTGGGCTGGAAGTAGGTGAGGGGAGCGAGGGAGGGAGCCACTGCTTTCAGAAGGCAGTGCTCTTGCAGGACTCAGAGAAGGGCTGTATTCTGGGTTCCTCCATACCGAAAAACAGCAGTTTAAGGAAAGGTCCAAGAAAAGCAGCAAAATAATCAGAGCAACTGGTAAAAGCAACCAGTCCTGAAATGAGAATTTAAAGGACCATAGGAATGATGATATGGGGCAGCAGAGGTCTGAACTTTCTTCCCATTTCTCCAGTTTCTTCTCTGTGTTCTGCATTTGCTGATGTTTCCCCAGAAGTGGGATCTGCCTTCCTCCTCTGTAAGAGCTTTTGAGAAGGTGTTAGTTGGAGTGTAGATGAAGGGGTTGCAATGCTGTGATGTAGCCCAAAAAGACTGGGTGGACCTCTTAAAAAAAAAAAAAACCTCCCTGCTAGAGAATAATCCATTCTCTCACCCTGGAAAATGGATTCTGATGCAATAAGGCATGTTTGTCCAGTAAATGTGACCAAAGTGACTTGCTGTGGTTCTAACACCACGAGCTGAAGCCATGTGCTGATGGCCCGTGACAGTTCACTCCTTTGGGTGGCAGAGCCAGAGGTGGGACAGATGTCGCACTATTCACGTCACTGTTTTTGTGTTCGTGGCCACAGCTGCTTTAGTCCACGGCCAGTTGGGCTGCAGGGTGGCCTGCTTGACTCAGCCACAGCTGCACCAACTGAGTCAGCGCTGCCTGGGCTTCCTTCAAGACATCCTGAAAAGTGAGCTGTAGGTCTTGCCTTGTGTCCTTCCAGTGCAAGATGTTGTCTGCGATCGTCCCCTGCTATCAGAGGGTGCAGAGCCTTCTCCAGGCTGCAGAATCAGGGTGCTTTTGCACAGGGGAAGTTGTGTAGATCATGAGATGCTTGGTACTGGGGAGTGGTACCCACATGGGAATGGCATCCATGCAAAGCCTGGTCTTTGAATAGCCCTTCCCTGCACACAAAATCCATGGAGTGAGTGGTTTTCTCTCTCCTGTCTCTCTCACATGATCTTGTTTGCAGCAGGGCTGTGATTAGTGGTTTGACTGTCTGCTGTGCTGGCAGTGAATGACCGTGTGCTGAATGGCTGGAAGGGCTTTTGGGGGCCAGCAATTAGGTCAGTATGGAGCCACATCTGATCTGTGTGGTAACCCCAGGGCTTTGCAGATGTGGCTTTGTCTCTGATACAGAAATGAGTGGAGATTCAGTTTGCCCGCATTCCTTTCATGAGACTGCTGTGACAGCACATGGAGGGTGGGGGAATTACATAGAAAATTGGTCAAACATCTGTTCCAGGTTGTGAAGCGGGGCTGCAGCATTGCTCCCTGATTTCGGATCTTCTTCATTTGCATGTCTGTTTTACTTTTTGCAGTTGCCATCACCCGTGGCTCTGTTCCTTCCCACAAGCAGCGACCAGCACAGTGCTCCACAGTGCCATGACCCAGTCCTCTGCGCTCTGAGGCTCCTTGCTCAGTCTTGATGGCAATGCTTCACATCACGAGTGTCTCTGTTTCACCTGCAGGCTCTGATCCAGCTGCCTCCCTACATCTCCCAGTGTGAGGAGGTTCTGCAGTTTTTTGAGACCCGACCCGATGACTTGACTCCCCCCAAAGAGTAAGTTGGTTGAGTGGCTGCTGCCACTGGGGTGGTGATAAAACAAACTGCCTTCAACTTGCCAGCATCCAAGAGTCTGACATTTTTTGACAGTTCTCCCCAGGAGTCACAGATCTGGGATTTGGATGGTTTCTTGGAGAGGGAATGGGGGCTGTGGAGCTTTAGGTGGACACCTCCACCCACTCAGCCAACTCCTGACACAGCCTTCTCCCGCAGGGAAGTAGACGCACTTCTCTGGGACCCCATCAAGAGTTGGTCTCCCCCCGAGCCAGCCAGACACAGTGCAGTGCCTCTTTCTGTTCATGAAAATGTTGGTTTCAGAAACGTGGTCGGACTGAAAAGCCTAATTTCATATGGCAGTGGCCAGGCTGGGACTTCCAGTTACTAACGTCCTCCACCTCGTTTGAAGGCTCTTTCCCTTAGTGATGTCTGTGAGCCCCATCCATAACCACTCCTGACTTTTTCCATGCAAAACAAGGAATGTTTGCAAGAAATCTCGCGTGCCTTACGCAACTCTGTGTGGTTATAAGTCTTGTGACTATGAGCTACTTTGGCTAGGAGCCACCCATCTCTTACTAATCACAGGCAGCATAAATCTGAGAAGCTGCCTCCATCTCCTGCTACGCAGCTCGCTCTATGCTGCATGTGACACTATGCACAGCTCTACCGAAGGTTGAGCAATGGAGGAGGCTTGATTAATTGTGCAAGGAAAGGCAGTAAATTGATTTGACATCATTCTGTATTGGAAGGGTGTGGAGGTAGATAAAGGGATTTTGTTTTTCTCCTCTGAGAAGGAACATTGAGTCTTTCAGATCTCTAGCTACATATTATGCTTGTGTGGATTATATCTTCTCCCTGGGTTTTAGATTTTATTCATTTTTTTGCTTTAATTCCCCCTTCCCCCATCCCTGCTCTCCTCCTTTGGCTCCTGTTTCTAGTACTTGGCATGTTGTCATTCCTTCTGCAGCTTGCAGTCACTTGATGAGATTGGTCTGAGGGCCCCGCAGCCCATTAACTAATTGTGTGCTATCAGCTGCTGCTCTCATCCATCCTGCCCAGCTATTGCTCACCACTTAATCTGCCAACCTGATGGTTGTCCCTCAGCAAAGGTGGCAGCTCAGGGGCATGCAAGAGACACAAGGACAAGATGAGGTTGCAAGGACGTTGCATGGGGGTTTTATCGTGGGGGTTAAGAGCCCCTGGGGCTGTTTCAGGGGGAATTGTGGTGGTTTTACCCTGCTGGGAAGCTGAACTCCACCACAACCACTCTCTCACTCCCCCTCCTCAAAAAAAAAAGAGGAGGGGAAGAAGAAAGTATGATGGAAGGGGGAAGAAAAAGAAACAACTCACGGACTGAGATAAGGATAATTTAATTAAAGGGAAAAGAAAGAAGGGGAAAAAAAAGCAAAGGAATGGAAGCAAAGAGAGAAAAATTCTCTACTTGCCATCAACGAGCGGGTGGAGCGGGTGTTCGGTCACATCCTGGGAAGCAGGGCCTCAATATGCGTAGTAGTAGTTAAGGAGGACAGATGTCTTCATAATGAAAGCCCCCCTTCCTCAGCTTTTATTGCTGAGTGTGACACCACATGGTATGGGATATCCCCTTGGTCAGTCCCAACTGCTACCCCCCCGCCAGCCCTCTGGTTTTGGGGGGTTTGGAGACTCTGGATGCTGTGCCAGCGCTGCTCAGCAATAGACAACAACACTGGTGTGATATCGGTGCTGTTCCACCTACAAGAGTAGAGCACAGCACTAGATGGGCTGCTGTGGGGAAAGTTAACTCTATCCCAGCCAGAGCCAGTACACCTGTGCATGAGCCTGAGCCCTGCAGCTGCTTTGCAAAGGGAGTCACCTACTGAAGCTGGCTGTAGCTGGGGCAGGGGCACACATAGGAGATTGAAGGGCAGATTCAGTCTTGCACCCGCTCTTCTGACCTTTACTTTTGTCTCAGACTGAGCCAGATGCTGGCCTGAAATCAGGTGGGGTGGGGCTGTGGCCAGACAAAGGAGCACATTCAGGTGTGGGGACCTCTGGGAGCTGAGCATCAGCTCAAAGCAGTGCAGCTGTCTGCACTCAGCTGTGTTTGTTGCTCCTGGCTGCCCAGCCAAGCAGTGATCAGTGCCATGTCCTGGTTTCCATTGTCTTCCTGGTTTGTGTCCCACAGAACTAACCAGGGGTAGAGAGTAGAGGCACCAGCCTGAAGTACAATCCAAAGCATGTGCTTGTGTCACAAGGTCCAACCTTGGATACATCCTGCAGTGTCCTGCAGGACTGCTGAGCAGCTCTTGGGTGCAAAATTGCACTCAATGTACAGTTGCTGTGTGTTGGTGTGTTTGGCCATTGGAGTGCTGGGTGGATGAGCGGGTGAGGCACCACTGAATCCGGTGGCAGGTCATGCTGCCTCCCACCCCTGCTGGGAGGAGAGGCGAGTTTGCAGCATGCGGAAGGATTTAGCGGATGACTCTTGACCATTTGCCTCCAGCAGCAAAATGCTACAGCATCTCAAGGACGCCTCTGTTGTCTTTCATGTCCCAGCCTGAAGGGATATGTATTAGCTACAATTCAAAACGCTAATTAATAAAAGTCCTTGACTCTCTCCTCTGGAGAGATTGGTTGGCGCCCTTTCCCGAGCCCTGAGCGCTGGCATGCAGCCAGCTTACCAATAATGATATGAGAGCTATGATAGACGGCTGGGCTGGATCAGACGTGATGGCGTGTCTGGGGTTTGGCCGGATGTCATCATTCATAAAGCAGATAAATACTTTTCTCTGAGAATTTGAAAGGGAGCCAGGCCATGAACGGAGTTTTTTTTTTTTTTTTTAATTTAAAAAAGGCAGCTTTTTATGCTGGGTGGCTGGAAGGTGGGAATGAGGGAGGGAAAAAGGACTGGTCAGCATGCTCTGTGCCAAGCCAAGCAGCTGCTCTCATGGCACTGTGTCCGGGAGCCTTCCTGCTCCCTGTCCCTCCCTGTCCCTTGGCTTCTCTGGCTAATGCCTCTGGGCTTGTCCTGGGTCACAGCATGGAATGGTGGCTGATGTTGGTGATGGGGACGTGCCCTTGGGTGCTGCTGGATGTGGCCTCTGCTTTCTTTTTCCTGGGGTACGTGGAGAGGATCCACCTAACTCGCATTATGCCAGGATGTGCAACCACTTTCAGGAGCTGCAGCTGACTGCAGTCTGTGGATTTCTGCTTAACTGCAAAGGGTGAATTTAGTCCTTGGATCTGGCAGCGTTTGGGAATGGAAAGAGGAGGCTGGACAGCCCATACATATATCCCTGGGCTCCTCCGGTGTCTGTTTTCCCTAGTGCTGGAGCTCTTCCTGGGCTGATCCAGGGCTTTGATTGTGCTTTCCTGCAATGCAACTCCCTTCAGTGTCTGTTTGCTGGTGTTGGGAGCAGCAACAGAAACAAATCACTGGTTACCACCCTGAAGGCTGTGATCCTCAGCTTTTCTCAATCTCTTGCTCACTCTACAACCCTCAGCCCTGCCCTTGGCATGTACAAAGGGAGATCAAGGAGAGGGGGACTGAATGGGGAGGGAAGGAGTCAAATGCATCCTTTTTCCCCCATTGCTTCCAGTTGGGCAGTAGATTATAGCCAAAAGCAGAGCTGAGACAGGAGTCTCCAGCAGTCAGGGGGTGGAAGAGGGAGGTGAAGCCCTCGCTCCATCCCCTCCGCACATACCCGCCAACTTTCCAGCATCCTCCTGCCTGGAGGGACCACTTCAAACAGAGGAGCGGATTGAGGCTGTGGTGTTTCCACTGGCAGAGATGCTTGGTGGCTTTCATGACGTGGATCCCTGTCCAGCAAGCTCTGGTCTGGATAATTCAACTCCTTCCACCTCAGAGGGCTGCCCAGTGGTGGGTAGGAATGGGGTTGTCATCTGGAGGGATTGGTTAAATTTGGGAAGAGATGGCTCTGCAGATCTGGGGTGGGGGGAAGAAGAGAAATCGTTACGGAAAGAGAAATCACCCAGAAACTTAGCAGTCAGTGGGACTGTGGGATTTTTCTCCCAGTCTTGGATGGAAGCCCTGTGAAAACCATAGTTTCAAAGGAGAGAAATCATCAAATTCCTGCTCACTGCATATCTCAGCAGGTCTGACCAGCAGCAGGATGCTGGGCTATTGAGGTGGGAAGTAGCTGTGTGTATCCCCTCACCCCTCAACCACCCTTTTTCAGTTTAAAGCAGTCTTTAACCACAGCAGAGAGCTGCTGGAATAAGGTTGGGGAAGTCTGAACTGCTGGGCACAAAGCCACTGCTGAGTCAAGGCATTCAGCTGCTTGCGCTCCTTGCCAGCTGAATTTCGGCTCTGCCACATGCAGGAACCCAGGTTAACTCTGTATTGAAGCAAGATCCTGAGGGGTTCTTTAGTAATTGTCGGTTCTGTACAGGTGAGGAGCACTGGGGAAGAAGCCATCATCTGCTTCCCATACAGGAGGTAACCTCGTCGTGAGAGGCATCTTTCATTAAAGACTGTTTTCTTTTAGGTAGCTGGCCATCCTGTCTTGTAGAAGACACTAGAAGTTGCTGTTCTGAACCTTTCAGTGTACAAACCCCCGATTACTATTTTTTTTTTTCCAGTGGGAGAACAGGCACCTGTAGAAATTTTTTTGTCTGCTTTTTATCTGTAGAATTTAATATCTGTTACCATGCTTAAAAGAAGTCCTCATGCACCTCTCCTCATGCACTCTGGATTCAAAATTTGAAAGCTGCTGGCTTCAGGAGATACCAGTGTTTTTAAAATATATGAATTCCTCTTGTCCTTCTCTAAAACAGCTTTTCCCTTACATGCTAGGTGTGTCCAAGTCCTGTGTACAGGTCTCCTGTACAGGGCGGGCAGGGCTCTATGTCCGGCATGCACTCCTTGGCAGCCCAGACAGCACGCCGAGCCTTAGTGCAGGGTTGGTGTGGGGAGCAGACCTGGCACTCGGCTCTTTAAAGGCTTTCTCAGGGATCATGACCTCTACGAGAGCAGGTGGTAGTGGAGTTGGAGTCCGTGTCTCGGCATGGGACTGCATCTGTGCCCGTCCTGCCTTTGGAGACCCCAGTTGGGAGTTTGGCTGGAGAACTTCAGCTTCTGCTCCCCCATGCTTGCAGAGGCTGCTTGCCTTTCCCAGCCACTGCCACCTAAGTGCATGTGCTGGGAGCAGAGCCTTCCACCTGCTAGGCAGGCCGTGTGGTGGTGGGAACCAGAGAAACCCCACATCCGACTTGCCTTGCCTGCAGATGAATGACAAACCTCCTCCTGCTGCTGCTGAGCAAACATCCTCCAGGAAATTTGTTGTGTGCATTGTTTTGGCTGCTGGTTCCCGGTTGAGCTGATCTTCAAAGCTGTTTGCTTTAAGTGAGACCTGGTGGCTTTTTCTGTTTCCATCTTAGCCAGCAGCTGCTGAGCTTCCTGGGAGCAGTGTTGCCACGGGCTTGTGCTCGGCTCTGGAAGACTGCCTCTTGGGCTCGGTTGTGTCCCCTCTCCTGGCAGGAAGGCAGCCAGACAGGCAGGTGTTGTCCCGTTTGCCTTGATCTGTTAACCCCACAGCAGTGGGTCCGTGCCCAAGCTTCCCAGCCCTTCTGGGTTCGTGCTTGGTGGCGGCAGCTTCTGCTACCACAGTTTGTCTATACACACCAAAGACATTGTAGAGAGAGAAGGCAATGGCAAACTGCATTTTGATTCCAGTGGTGTCTTCCAGCTCTGGCACTGAGCTCTAGGCAAGCCTCCCTGAGGATTTTCATCCAAGGCACTGACTTGTGCGTTGACTGTGCCTGCCTGGAAACCTGAGCAGCACTCAGGGCCAGCATCACTCCGTGGTGGCATGGAGCCCGCCTGGAGCTCTCTGTTCCCCCCAGGCACCAGCAAAATGTCCCCATCAGTTTGGCTGCCTTGTGTGGCTACAGCGTTGCAATTCCTCTGGGCAAACACAGTCAGGGCAAATTCCACTTTTCAGCAGGGCCACTGACAGCAGCCGAAGCCCAGGACAACTTTTAAAAATAATTTTCTTCTTTCCTTGTGGACATGCAGGCACCCTCTGAGCTCACGTCCCCAGCTTGCATTCCTGCTGCTTCTCCCAAACAGCCTTTGGCTACAGAGAGAGGATTTGGGAGTGTTTCAAGGGCAGTCCAGCTCTGCTGCTGGGGCTGTTTTCGTTGCTGGGGTGGAGGTGCGGGGTGATGAACTGGGGCATGAAGATGAGGAGATGCGTGTGCTGCTAATGAGGTTATGCCTGCGGCAAACTTCAGCAGCCCTTCGTGCTGCTATTAACGCTGAGGTTCTGATGCTGGGTGGTTGGGTGGGGGTGGCAATGGCACTCGTAGTAATGGATCGCTTCCTGCATGCAGACTTACAAGGACTCCAGGCAGTCGCCAGCCCCAATAAATCGGTGAAGGGAGTGCTAGCCAAAATGAAAGTCAGGCCTCGTGTGATCTGATTGTGCCAGCTTGTCTCCATACGGGTGACTGAAAGGTCCTGCTTAGGGCCACTGTGCCAGCAGACATTGGTGGGTGAAAGATTTGTGTTAGGTCCAAAGCACCAGGGGACAATGCTAGACTGAAGCATGTTTCCACAATTGCAACGGGGAGCAAATCTGGTCCTTTCCCTTATTTCCATAAATGTGAAGAGCAGACTTATAACCAGTGTCTCCCTGAAGCAAGTCTCTTCTCTTCCTGCTTCCTTGTAGCTTTTCATGTGCTTACCTTTCCTAGTAGCTGAGCTGTGCCAGAAGCGAAAGTTTTTCTCATCACCCTTAAGTGGTGTTTGGGGGTGATAGGGGCTTGAACTTCTGGGCCAGGTGACTGGGGATTTAACAGAAAAAGAGGAGGCTCAGGTCCCTGTTGCAAGATGGAGTGGCTGCCCCACGTAGGAAGCCATTCCAGTAACTTTTGCCAGTAAGCTAGAGCTCCTTGAGTTGATGGATGTTGGCTTGGATGAGGATGCTTGTTGGCTTGTGGCTTTTGAGCTGTGTCCTGCTATCCAGACAAATTACAGCTTGTATAATGAATTGTTTGTTTTGCAGTTCTGCTGGTGCCTATGTGCAGATTCACCAGGAGCTTAGGCTAGATCTCAGCTCCAAAATAGTGGTCTCCCTCACTCTCCGCTAAGAACTATCTTTCCTAGATGACAGTGGAAAGAAATATTAACAGGGTTCCATCCACTGTGCATAAACATGGTTTGCTCCTTGCATGGACAGAGCAGTTGATTTTCTGTGCTAACAGGGCAGCCTTTTGAGCCCAAAGGTTTGGCTTAGATGGCTCTCCAGTGGTTAAATACAGGGATAGCACTGGCACTGCAGTTTGGGGGACAGGGGCCCTATTCAGTGCTTTGTGAAGCATTTGCTAAACATCAGTCCTCTTAAACAAGAGCCCTGTTGTACCCCAGTTCTCAGTCTGTCTTGCTTGCATAAACCTTGCTAAGACTTCTAACGTCTCCACACTTGCTGAATGCTTACAAGCAGAACTACCTCCAGATAGCTATTTTGATGGCATTGCTGGATTACGAAAGGATTTTTTTTTTTTTTTCCTAACAAGAGCTAGACTTTTCTGCAGGAAATGTTTTCTCGGAATGGTGACTTCAGACTCGTCTCATCTTGCGTGTGGATTGTGGGTCCTGCGCAGATGGTGTTGCAGCAGCTGGAGTTGTCATCCTCCTGTTTGTGCTCTGCTGTCCCTCTCCCGCTCTGCAACCTGGCTGTGGCTGGGGCTGTGGGGCAGCACAGGTGGTGCTGAGGTCTGCGAGTGCCGTGCCATGCCAGGGCCTTCCTCCCGGGACCCTTCCATGGCATCTTCCTCCCACGAGTCCCACTGCAAGGTGAGCTCTGTTGCGTGGCCACCGCAGAGCCACCTCCCTGCAGCACGGCCGCCTGCCTAGCCCAGCAGCCACCAAACCCGAGTGCTTGCTTCAAGTCAAGCAAGCGTGTAGCAGCTCTTCTCTAGACACCATCCTAGCCTTCAGGGTTTTCCTGGTTTTATAATTAACATTTTTTGCCTGAGTTACGACCGTATAAGCCTGTGAAAACTTTCAGCATCCACAACATTCTGCAGTAAGGAGGTTAACGGCTTACGTGCGTGTTGTTGAAGAACAGCCTGCTTCTGTTTGTTTTAAACCTGCCTCCCAGGCTCTTAGCTTTACCTCGTGCCCTTGCCACAGCCTTGTGCTCCCCATCTCCTTCCTGTCACTGGATCCAGGGAGATGCTGTCTGACACACTGAAGAAGATGGTGATGAGAAACCTGACTTTCTTTTCCTAAAAAATAAGTGATATGGAGAGTATAAATCGGTCCTACGAGTTCTCCACTTGCAAGAGTTTCCTTTCAGGATAGCACAGGGGGATTATGATGATCCTGAAGGATGCTGAACTGAGCCCACTGCACCCTAATACTATCTTGTTGGCTCAGTGTTTTAAGTGAGATTCCCGTTACATGGGAAGCCTTGCCTTCAGTGATCCTGACAAGGGACTGGGAAAGCCCTGGGAAGGGGCTGGAGAACCAGTGCTGGGTTTTACCTCTTGGGGAGCTCTGTGAAGGCACATTGTCATCTCCGTGTACCAGTGCCTTGTAATCGTGCTGTGACTGCCCGGTTCATCTGCACAGCGTGACTGTTGTGAGGGTGAGAGCTAAATGAGTTTCCCAGTGGCTGGCAGAGTGGCCTTTCCTTGTTCTCTGCCTGGGGCCACCGGTTTCCAGGAGGCCTTGCATGCAAGCTCTGCTGCATGCCTCCCTCTGTTCCATGGGGAACGGAGGAGGAGATGCTGCCGGGAGTCTGTTGCTGTTTCCTGTCTTGGCTGAGCCCTTGTCCCCTCTGAGGTGGTAGGTTGGGGCTGCTGGTGCTCAGACCTGCGACTCTTTGTACCCGTGCCAGGAACAACCCAGCAGCAAAGTGAAATTGCAGCTCCCTCCTTGCCCCCTCACCCAGACGGAGCAGCCGGCGAAAGGAAACGGGGATGAGTTACAGTAATAAGTTTAGCAGAAGGCAGGGGAAATACAGCAGTTCTTTCCATCAGCGTGAGGGTGCAGCGCCCACCTGCCATCTGCAGCGTGCCCGCCTGGCCTTGCTTCTCCTCCCTGCCCCACAGCAGGCCACGGCGGGCGAGGGCTGCACCGGCCCCGGAGTGCCGTGGAGCCAGCTGAGCTGGGGCCGATGTACCATCTCGTTGATGAACTCGGATTTAGCTCTGTGCTTTGGTCTCTGCTTAGAAATGTCTTTGAGATGTTCTGTCCAGTAGATTTCTCCATTTCTATGTCCGTGCATCAGGGACAGTATTCAGGTCTTCGCATGGTTCTGCGGTCTCTGAACTTAACAGATAGGCACGGTGTCCCATTTGTTTCTGCTCCATCTTTGCTGCATTTCATTTAATTTTATTGATTACTCCATGGACAAATTCCAGAGGTTTCAGGTGCAAAGGGAAGGAGGGGCAGGAGGATAAGGCATTGCTCGCAGAAGAGGCTAACTCCTCAGTGCCCACCTAGTGCCAAAGAAGAGGCTGTGAGGGTTATTACTGGGACTAAGCTAGGACATGGGATTTGGGATATGGGGCTGGAAGGCTGAGACCCCTCACTGGGGCTTCTGGGCATATCAGCAACCGGCAATGCCAGGCTGTCCCATAGCTCCTTTGCCTTCCTTTTGATTTGGGATCAGGACTGTGAATGCCTGTGCCACGTCCCCTCAGCCGAGGAGGCCTGGATGTGTTTCTCAGGGTCTTGCACAGGAGGGGTTAAGAAGCAAATATTTGCTGTTGGTACATATCAGTTTGGTGGTTTCCTCTGTCCCTGGCTCCCTCCTTGCCCTGTCCTGCAGGTCAGGGAGTAGTCTTGTGTGGGTACGCATGGAGCAGTACAGTGGTGCTGCCTTGGCTGAGCACACTGGAACGCATTGCCAGGATCTGAAGGCAGCCGAGTCCCTGCATCACCCCATCGCTCCAGGGGGAATAAAACATCTGCAGTAATTATGGTCTGAAAATGCAGATAAGCTTGAAAGAGAACAAAGCATAGCCCAGCTTTGGCTGGCTTTCTTGCTGAGCATGGAGGGATTTCTCTGTTTGGCCTGAAAGCAAAGGGAAGGGACGGGGAAAAGTTGTTTTGCCAGTGGACCTTGTAAGCAGAGGAGGGGACTCCTGTGGTCTACCTGGGCTGGTCCAGCTGCCTTTCCAAGCAGCGGTCAAGCAGCTTGCAGCCAGAGGAGTTATGGGTTATCATCACCCCATACTACAGCAGCATTTCAAGGCCACAGCGGTGAATTATGTGAAAGTGTTGAGAGCTCTTTTGTAGCAAGACAGACCGCTGCGGTTGGAGCTGGGGACAGGGCTGGTGCATGTGTTTGGTTTAGTGCCTTGGTTTATTATCTGTGATTTTTTTGAGGCTTGTCTCAACCCATATTTTCTTGGGTTTATTTGTTTTTTAATCACGAAATGCCCCAGATTTTATTATGCCTGGAGAGGGTTGTGCCCTGGGTTTAAGGCTGTTCAGCAGCCATCTTTCTTAGCAGCATTCAAATAAGAGAAGGGACCCAGGACCTGTGGTTTTCAACCCATCTCATCATCCATGTGGCCAGCACTGGCCATAGTGAGAGGGCTTGTGTGCTGGAGCTACCTCATTGCCTCCTCATGACTGCCAACAGCTCCTGCTTGCGTTCATCCTCTCTACACCACTTTAGTGAATTTTTGTTTTGAGGCATAACTGCTTGCCCGTTCCCTAAGCACTCCGCATCCTGGTCCCCAAGAGAGGTGCAGGACATGGAGCAACTTCATTATTTCCCTTGTTGTCTTCAAAGTGGTGACCACTTCTGTGGGAGCTGTGGTCTGTGCTGAGAGCAGTTTTGGGGGTTTGGGTTTCCCCTGCACCCAACTCTGCTGCTAGATCGTCTCAATCTGCCTCCTTTTCCACGTGACATGGTGAGAGTTGTGGCTGCAAGAGCAAGCCACCGAGGAGGCAAGGCCAGCAACCAAGCCTCACCCTGGGAAAACAAAAGCGTTAAATTACTCAATGAGAGGGGGAGATACAGCCTGTTTGCAAGGCTGGTTGTGCCCACATAGGCCACGGGGACGTTAGCTGGTGTGAGGTAGGTCAGCAGCACCGCCAGGGCCAGCATTGCTGTGCTTCCCTGCATTGGTTTCTCCTGTGGCCAACAACCCAGCTGTCCCCATCCTTCTCCTGACGCTCTTCCTTCTCTTTTTCAGGGAGCCCATTGGAAAGAAGAGGTCTGGTAAGCACTCTTCCTCTCCTCCGGTTTCACCATCTCCTCCTTTCACCCGCAGCCTTGGTCTCCTGTCACGGGACGCAGGGGCCTGGCCCCATGGCGAGCACTGCTGCCGACCCCTGCTGTGCTCTCCCATGGGGCACGGGGCTCCCCAACGTGGCATTTCCCCTCCAAGTCCTGGCCCCACGTCCCTCTGCGCTCCCAAGGAGGGGACATCGCTGAGGATGGTGGGGGCCGGGGCTCCTCACTGCCCCTGGTCCTGCAGGTGTCCCATGGAGGGACAGAGTGACAGATGCCTGCAGCTCTCCACGCTGCACCAGCCTACCTGTTCACTCATTCATCGAGTCGTTCCTGCCAGCTGCCACCCCCCGTGTTCGTGTCCCTCCTCCCCTCATGCCTTGTCTCCCATCGTTTTGTTCCTCCATCAGGGTTTATCCAGAGAACGGCCTCTTTCCTGCAGAGAGGTAGTAACAGCCTTGCGCGCGCGCGCTACCTGAACCTTGCTCTTGCTTTGCCTTTCGCCAGGGGACACTTGCTCTTTTTGGGTGGGCAAGCCCCTTGCAAGAGGCTGTCACGTCCCCTGTAGCTTTCTGTGGTGGCTGGTGGACACGGGGCAGTAGCGGCGAGGAGGTGCGGCGGGCATGGGACAGGTGCTTGGCTGCGGGCTGGCGACCACTCCGTGCTCCATCGGGGCCATGTCACAGGTCTCGGGCAAAGGACAGGGCTTTGTCTTTGGCCAGGAGTGTGGGGCTGCAGTGTCATGGTGCCATCGGGTCTAGAGGAGTGTCTGAGCTGTGTGGTGACCAGAACGGGGCTGAAAGTCTCCCGATGCGGTGGTACTTTCTGCTTTGTGATTGCACCAGCTGGGACCCTTTGGGTGGATGGATGGATCTGGGATGCTCTGCCCCTGCTCCTCAAGAGAGGAGCCCTCAAGAGGGTTCTCTGAAGACCCCATAGTTGGTGGGTTTTAGCAGTTATCTGAGCTTCCCCAAAAGAGGAGGAGGAGGAGAAAGGAGGGGAAGAGTGTTCCATCTGTGGATTAGGGAGGGCATCTTTCAGCTGTAGGACTGCAGAAGTTACAAAACAACACTGGGGCCTTTGGAAAGGGAGGTCTGAACCTGAATGGAGATTCTGCTGAAATAGGTTGTGGAAAGATTTTTGGCCTGAGAGTTGACACTGCCATAAGCTGTATACAAGCAAATTTACTTGTAAATCAGTGGGTTCCTCTCTAAGGAGAGAGAAAAGGTACAAGGGAGACTCAAAGACTTAATTTCACTTTCTTTTCTTTTGGATCTGAAGGGCATCCCTCCTTCAAGACTGCTGGTGTCCCAGCCTCTTAACTAAGGCTAGTGGTAGGATGCGTATGAAAAACTCACATGTTGTCTGCTCAGACAGTGGCTCCTGGTTTTGCTCTGTTCTTATGGGCAGGTCATAACTGGGTGGTCTCCTGATTGACTAGCAGGGGTTTACCAGTATGGTTAAAACCTTTGGACAACATACTCTCCTCAAACTCTGACAGCTGCAAGGTATGTCTGTCAAAGCTGGACCTTGTGAAGGTAGTTTTATAGCTCTCATGAGCCATTTGCAAGCACAGACTACAGTTTTTGTACTAGCTTTCTCATGATGATGTGGTGGGTCTTCCACTGGCTTTGTCAGAGATGTGCTGAAGGTTTTGCTGCAAGCAGAATTATTCCTTTCAGTACAAACCCATGTGGAAGCAGAGAGAAGCATCTGGCTGTGGGTGGGGATGAAAACAGGCTGTGATTTTTTTTTTCCTTCTCCTCTCTTTTGATAAAGCAGAGGTAAAATAAAGATACAGAATCTCTTGTCTCAAAAATGTCTCGTGTGATGGCTCAGTAGGAACATCTGGTGAGTAAGGGAAGGGTATTATGTTTCCCTGTGAGCTCAGTGTGTGTTTAGCTCACTTTGAACCCAATCCACTTACATTAAGCAAGAGAAAAGAAGACCTTTCTAGGATTGAGGAGAAGAGAGAGAAAATTTCTCCTGCATAACTCAATTCTTTGAGGGCGGAATTTAATTTAAGGACACTGGCTGTTGGAGAAGTAGGAACTTTTCTCCTGTTTGTGTACACAGCTTCATTCCCCCTTCCCACAGACCCATTAGCAAAGCAGGTTTATGGGCAGCTCCACTCTCCCTCTTGCCCCCAGTGCTATAGGCATGGGAGGTATATATGTGACACAGCGATGTTGCTGAGGTCAGAGAAAATGCTCTTTGGGATGCTGTTTGCTTGGCACCACTGAGAGGGAGGGAACAGGGAGAGTTTGGGTAACTGCCAAGCCAGCACCATGTTCTGGCTGAACAGGATGTGATGTTTTGACCATGGCACTGTAATCCCCTTGTTTGGCCATGGCTTATGTGCGGTAGCTGCCAGGGAAAGGTGTTTGTGTGCAGTAACATTACAAAGGGCTGATACTTTGTGCCAGATGTGTTCAGAGACTCCTCTCACCATCTTGCATTTTCTGGCAGAAGAAATAGAATTTGGTTCTGCTACTACTGTCACCTGGAATCCTACCTCGAGGAAGCCCCTGATTGTTCATCAGTTGCTCACGCCAGGCCTGCTTTGAAAGCAGAGCAACAAGGCACAAAAAAGACTTTTAATATGAGATCTCCCTGGGGAGGGGGCACCCAATAGCTGCTATCAAACAAAAGCAACTGGAATTGTTTCTCAGTTGCTTATTTCTCCAGCACTGCCAGAGAGGGGGTGAGCTGCTCTTCAGGATAGCGCTGGAAAGAACAAATGCTCCTGAGCGCCTGGCAGCAGCGAGCCCTGTTTTCTAATGATCTGTAACCAAGCACTGGGATGCAGAGTGGGTTACAGTACTGCCCAGAGCCTTCCTTGGTGACCGGGAGGCTCAAGGGATGTTTGCTGTTGTGATGAGGCCCAGAGGCAGGGACTTCCCCGGTGTAAGTTGGTGGGCATTACTTCCCATTATTCATTATTCTCCACACTCTGAGACTCTGAAGACTGACTTGGCCACTGATCTAGGTACATCTGAAAGTAATCATCGTAATCAGTCCCCAAGACTGTTTCAAACATTTCTATTCACTCCTCCTTTCTGAGTTCTACAGAAAGCACAGATGGAGATTCATGGGTTTGTTGTGGCACTAATGTCGTGCACAGGAGCCTGAAACTGTCTCAACAGTTTTTATTTGGGTGGAACTGCCCTAGAAGACTGGCAGAAGAGCTCCCAGATCCCCCTGCCAGTTTTATTTTAGATGCTTTCTTGCATGGCTGCATCCCTTTTGCTGTGCTGTGCAATGTTCCTGCAGTGGCATAGAGATCCCAAACCACAGTATTTGGTCTGATAAGGGACAATGAAAGCACAGCTCTCGTATCCTACAGCAGCCGTAGAAGGACCATTCTAAAACTCCACTGGTGAATGATATTTACAGGTGATTATTTCCCAGTTCTGGAAGAATCCCTGGAGAGATGAGAAGGATTGCAAAGATGGATTGCAAGAGGGACTGAAGTACTGATCTTCACAAGCTCATCAGGTCTGGGAGAGGAGGGGCTGTCCTGAGAGCACTGGGTCTGAATAGCACAGCCCAGAGAACTGGGATGAAGAAAGCTTATCCAAAGCATGGCATTTTTGGAAGGTGCAACAGGCAAGGGCTGGAGTCAAAAACAAATACCCAAATACCTGTGCCCCCTCTTTTATTTCAGTCTTGAGCTGTTTGCTTCCCTCTGAAGGCACCAGTGTCCATACCCATTAAGAGAGCCCTTGCTTTTGGCACTGATACTGCAAAGGCAGAAATTGGAAAGGCTGGAAATCTTGCAAGCAACACTATCTCTGAGCTTTCCTACATGTTTTTGTACAGCTCACTGCTTTGGGTGAGTGCATCTCTTCTGCAGCTCTCTGGCATCTGTAGCCAGCATCCGTTCTGCAAGTCCAGTCCAAGGACCCCAGTGGTCTCTTGGCTCAAGGCGCATCCCTTTTCTAGGCCATGTTTGTGTCAGTCTCGCAAATGCTCAGGAAGCAGAGTCTTTGTGCTCCTGGCTACCGCCGTTCTGCACAACTCGCCCTCTCCTATGGGCTCTGTACCCTGCTAATGCCTCCTCCTCTCCCCAGCTACAGAGCTTTAGATACTATTTTAGATAGTTAAGTTTATGCCATCGCTATTTTTTAGAGACCAAGTCTGCCCATAAATAGGATGTTTTATTGTTAACTTGACTCTGTACTTTTGTGGTTTGAGGATGATTATGCCAGGTGAAGGCACTCCTAAAATTAACTCCTACTTCTTCCTCCAAGCTCAGTTTACCACTTCTGTTGCTGATTTAATAGGTACATTGGAGGATCCAGAATTGCCTGCTGAAACTACAAATAGCCTCAGAGCATTGTGCATAATTACAGCTAGGAAGGCAGAAAGGAGAGTACTTCTCTCTTCCTGTAGCTGTTATTCTGCTCTCGGGGGCTGGCTAAATCCTCTGATCACTTTAAGCACAAACCTTTAGTTGAGCTAGTAGAACAGATAGTCCCAAATTCCTAACATCCTCCATTCACTTTAGAGGGCTATTTTTAATTTCGTCTGGTGCACCACCTCTGGGTTATGGCATAGCAGAAGCTTTCATTAGTGGTAACGAATCCTCTATACTTGCCCAGCTCACCTGCAGCTCTGCAGAGAGCTGTTTATGGCAGAATGACATGGACAATTAGCCTCTTCTTCCTTTAAATAAGATGGTCCTGAAAAAAACATTGTTCATTTAAATCTTGGTTGTGGTCTTTCTTTCTCAGAACCAGTTTGAGAGGTGGTGACCTTGGGCACAGGAGAACTTCTCTGTGGGGGAACAGAGCGTTCCAGAACTGCTGAAGACCTGTTAGATCTTGTCCATCTCTACTCATCTGTCTTGCTCTGGTCATTGCAGGATTGTGCCCTGCAGTAGGTTCCCTCATAAGAAAGTTCTTTTATCAGGCTGAGACCTCTCGCATTAAGGGGGAGCCCTTGGGTCCTCTTGCAGTGTGGCAGCCCATGGAAATTTCGTCGTGATACGTAGCTTCGATTTCTTTGCTGTGTTTTGTCTTTACATCCCAAGGGACCACCACTCTCTGTATCATTTCTTTCTCACACCCTTCTGAGACTGGGATGTAATTGTCCCATGTTTCTGCCATGCCATAGCAGCCAGAGGGCTGGGGAAGATGTGATTTCTGCCTTTGATCCAAAACTTGAGGCCCCCTGCTCAGCCCCTGTAAGTATGAATTAACACACACAATCAGGCGTGTGATTCTTTTGTGTCACTCCTGCTATAATAATTAATACTATTTGCAAAGCACTTGGCAAATATTAATTAATTCTTACTGCGCCTGGGAGAACTGGGTAATATAACAGTATCCTCAGCTGGCAGGTTGTGAAGTTGCAAGGCAAAGTGTTGGGCTGGAGGCTGGGGCCGAGGCTTGGTGCAGAGGGGAGAATAGTACAGGCATTTCTGAAACCCTTTTGCTCCTCGGAGGCTTTTGCAGGCAGATTGGCAAGTGCTGCCTGTGCTTTGAGTAACCAAGTGCCTTGTGGCTGGTTCAGAGTAAGGCTGAGCCTGCGTGAATGCCCTCCTTGGTGGGACTGAACCCAGTCCGGGTTCAGCGCCGAGAACCCGCAGGTCTGCAAAGCCCTGGGTGGCTTCATGATCTCCCTGCACACAGCGTGACAGCAAACCTCTGTGCACTTGTGGGAATAGGGGAGTTGCTCCATGTATTGAGACAAACTTGGGGCCACGTTTCTAAAGCAAAGATCGATTTGACTTGAAAACTCTGTTCCGGTACTACCCTGGTAAGAGACGCCAAGACAAGGGGCTGGATCCATATCCAGAGCATTCTCCTAAATGAAAACGTGCTTGGAAAATAAAAATCAGCGTTGCCCTGCTGTGCCTGGCTGCTGCCTGCTGGTCCCCTGGCAGGGCCGGGCTGGCGGCACTGCTGGCTGTCCCCTGGCCTTAGCCTGCAGTGCCACCTTCAGCCTGGCCGGGCTCGGCACAGCCGGCGCTGCTGGGCGCATCCAGCCCTCCAGCAGGTGGCGGGCCCCTTTCTGGCCCAGGCAGCGCTTTGCTTTCTGTGCATCCTGCCCGTGTGCCCCTCCTGGGGCGTTTCTTCTCAGTGGGTTACTTTTCTGGCATCGAATTGGGATCTCCTGCAGGAGCTGAGCAGAGTTAGTGGAGCAAATAGCTGAGACAGCAAACTGCCGGCGAGTCGCGAGAAGGGCAGCGATGGCAGGGGGCTGCTGCTCTGTCCTACAAATGCCCCTCTGCCTGGGTGTCCAGGCTTTTTAGCCAGGACCAGCAAAACTCCCTGCAGGTTGTGTGTGTGCTGAGCTGGAGTCTGAGCCGGTCCGTGCACTGGTCCCCGACAGCAGGGAGCTGGCTGCTGTGCGCCGGTGGTGGTGGTGGGGTTGCTTGTAGGGCTCTGTGTGTGAGCAGGAGGTGGGAGCAAGCTCAAGGTCTCACCTGGCTGTACCCATCTCACCTGGCTGCTGGTGTGGCCTCTCTCCTCCTCACTCTGCCCAAGCCTCTGGCTCACATCCCTCACGCTGGGGTCCCTAGGGCATGCTGGAGCTGCTCGCAGGCCAGCAGGCGCTTGGGAGCGGTGGCCCGTGCTCTTGGGAGCTGGTGCTGACCCCGGCGCGCGGCTGGGTTCTTGTCCCCCCTGTGCAGGAGCTGACTCTGCGTCGGTCGATCCCTTGGTGCTGGAGCAGTATGTCGTGGTGGCGGACTACCAGAAGCAGGAGAGCTCCGAGATCAGCTTGTGCGTGGGCCAGTTGGTGGATATCATTGAGAAGAACGAATCAGGTACAGAGAGTTTGGCTTGGCAGAGGGCTTCGGATCTACTCTGCATCTCAGGGCAGGGACAGGAATAGCAATCCTGTATTGTCAGTGTCTTCGTAATAGGAACTTAAGCAAAACAGCCTCCAGGCACCTCACAGGGATGTCCTTGGTTGGTCAGCCTAAGTGGGACGTGGAGGAAGCAGCATCAGTCTGCAGGATTTCTGTATGAGCATGGGCAAGACTTAGGGACTCTCTCTAAAGGAAGGGTGTGATTATCCGTTGTGCTGAGCGCCAGGCGCCGTCCATCTTTTACACTCTCACTTTGTGCTTCTATGTGCTGAAAAACATGGCCGATGGGCCCAGAGGACAAAAGGCATTCCCAGAGCTGGCAGTCTGGTTTTACTGACGAGGGGGATGCTGGCTGTGGCTGGGCAGCAGCACCATGGAAGACCCCATTGTGCACTTGCAATTCCTGCCTCCTCCAAAGGAGAACACCATGCAGCACTCAGCCCTCAGGCTACGGCAGGCAGCCCAGCCCTTTGCTTGCTAAAACTTAAACTTGCTGTTAACCTCTGCAAAGGGAACGTGTAATGTCATGGGTCCACCTTCTGGAGTTCGTTGAAAAGGGGAGTTTATTCCCTGAAGTTAATAGAAGTTGCTTAGGTGGTTTAAAGATAAATGATGAAAATAGATTTTAAAATTCTGGAAACCCAGTCCCAAGAGGATTAATTGAACCAGCAGCTATGTTTGAGAATGAGGAAAATAAAAGCAACCCTAAAGCAAGTGAAACCTATTAGCACAGCCAATTCAAAAGGTGTGGCAAATCATTTGTTTATGAAATGTCAGGCCTGGTTTTCACTCCCGTGCAGGTAGCTGCTCATTCCTTCCCTGACAATCTAGTTGTCTTTCTAAATGACTCACTGATGAGGCTCTGAAAATAATGTTTGGTCTTTATTTTTTCCCTTTAAAGACACAAATAGCCTGTGCTTTTCATAACTGAGGAGCATGCGTTTATTTTGATTGGACACCCAGGGTGGCCCAGGATTGCTAGTGGCCTCTGTGGAGCTGGCCAGGTTTCTGCTGGGAGAGCTCATGTTTTAATCCTGCATTTGCTCTTAGCTTTTAAAATTTGCTGTTTCCACAAATGTAAAGAAGGCAAGAGCGCAGCAGGAGTCAGTTATCGATTTGCAGACTGTATATTCATCTCTGCTAATTAGACTGGACTTGCTGACCCATACTGAGAGAAAATAAACCATGAAGGGGAAAAAAAAATGAGAAAGCAAATGAGGTGGCTGGAGTCATTCATTTCTCAGAGTCTGTCCCATTTTTTGTGATCATGGGAACTGTACATTTAGGTATCATTCAGCTGCAATTCTCCCTTGCTGCTGTCTGCGCTCCCTTTCGGATAGCGCTTGGCTCCGTTGTTTTGGGGCGACCCCAGCCTCCTGTGTGTCAGCACGGAGGGGGAAAAGCCCCCCACATTCATGGTTTGTAGAGAGGGAGGTGGTTTTTGGCTGGTGGGTGCCCTTGGCTGATCGGCCTGCTGTTTTCTTCCTAGGCTGGTGGTTTGTGAGCACATCAGAGGAGCAAGGCTGGGTGCCAGCAACCTGTCTGGAGGCCCAGGATGGTGTCCAGGATGAGTTCTCAATGCAGCCCGATGAAGGTAAGAGTTGGCTGGAGACAACTGTCCCAGTTTCTTCATACTGAGCTATGCTGAGCGGTTTGCAGGACTGTTTAGCCCTTCCTGACCTAGGGAGGGGAAGAGCCCTGGGAAGGACAAACTCACAAGTGCCACAGTCGCATCTGCCCTTGATGGTCCTGCCCACCCAGCACTCTGCTCCCGTGCTTCACCAGGAGTGGGGCAGCTGGATGCTGGCAGTGTAACTGCTGGCCTTTCTGCTCCCTCCAGGGAACACGCAGTCCTGCCATCGCAATGTCTCCTGTACTCCCAGGGAGCTGGTTTACCTGCACTGGAGGAGGAGCAAAGCTCAGGTCCTAGGACAATTCCTGTGTCTTCTAATCTCATGCGGAAAGCAAGAGCATGCATGAGCTCACATTATGAGAATAGCAAAGTTGGAACCTTTGTGTACAGTAAATCTGAAACACCCTTGGAGAACACATCCTTCCCTTTGACCACTGTATGCTCAAAGCAGTGCTGTAGTTTGCTCAGTCCCTTGGCTGGGGAGATGGAGGAGGGGGGGGGGGCTCAAACCAGGGAGGGCCCCCAGAGCTCAAGGTAAATACAGTCTCTGTGCCTCTCTCTGGTGTCAACCCTGTCTCCTCTTAGAACTGAAGTGCTGCCTCCTTACGTCCTCTCTTGTCCTTCTCCTGCTTCCCCAACATGCTCTTCCCAGTCCCATGGAGATACTGGTCTCTGCCCAGGCACGTTGGCCGCCGTCGGACTCTTGGGGACTTGTACAGCAGTGGATGGGGTCAAGGTGGACTTTGTAGAGACATGTTCAGCTGCCCTTGTTTTGTGCTTGGAGCCTTGTTGTGTGCATGTTTGTTTGCTTTGCATGTGATGGACTCTGCTTGTGTCAGTCCTCAGTATGTGCCATACATGCTCCTCAACCTTCCATTAGGCCCGCTCACGTCCACCTCTCTTTCCTTTATCAGCTGTTCCTTCTAACTTTTTCAGGCTTGTTTTGGGTACAGAGGCTGGAGTTTCTGCTTTCCCCAGCACATTTATGCAGACTTGCAACTGCTGCCTTAGTTCCTGTAAGAGCAGTCCCTGCTCTGAGCCGTGGTCCTGGTGTTGGTGGCTCAGCCGGTGTCAAGTGAAGAGCCAACCTGATTTTGCTGGATGGGACAGGACATTTCTGCCTTGACTCATTTGCATGAAGTGGGTGGGAAGTCAGGTCTTTTGAGAGCTGTGCTCTTCCAAGAAGGCAAAGCCAGGAAAACTGTGCAATGGGGCTACAAGAAGGTGTGGGATTTGGAGGCAGACTTTTCCCAAAATGTCCTTCACACTATTGTAGTACAGCTTAAGCACAGGCAATTGCTTTCTTGGGTTTCTTCTTGAAAGGACAGAACAAAGTGGTGGAGAAGGGTGGATGGATGAACTTGTTTGTCTAACAAGTTGACCACATGGCTGTTAGGATATTTCCCTTTCCCATTAAGTGGAATAGCATCCAAGTCCCTGCTTACTGTTGTTTCATCCAGTGGAGAGGACATCAGAGTCTTCTCCAGGCCTACTACGTAGCTTTGAGCAATTTCTTGGGGAACAAAAGTGTTGAATGGGGAAATTCATGTAGACCTGCTGTTACAGAGCAGTCTGAGAGCTGTGCGTGAGAGCACAACTGTATATGTGGGGTTACTTCCTGAGGTCTGTGGGATTTCTTTCTCTGTATAGCAGACAATTCTTCTTTAAAGGCTCCAAGAAAGAAATCTGAGCTGAAATGGATGCATGGAAGGGCTTCTCTGAGAAGCAAGTGGAGGGAGAGCTATCATATAAAACAAGAGAAAAGGAGTTTAATGTAGATAGTCCAGATTGAGGGGGTTATAGTTGTTTTCCCTCCAAACACCAGGGCTAAAAACAGAACCATGTATGTAAAAGGACAAAGGGCCAGGTATCCAGTTTGGATGTGTTTTCTAGCCCTTGGAGGACCGCATTTTCAGGAACAGTAGCTATTCAGGAGAATGAAGGCAAAAAGCAACTGGAAGGGGAAGCTTGAGCGATGTACAAAAGGAATTAAAGACCACGGTGGTAGCTGGGATTGGGTTCTTGTTGGGGTTGAGCAGCCTCCCATGCTGTATCCTTGTGATCTGTGAGTAGCACAGGATCCCAGTGCAAGAGTTTGGACCACAGACTGGATGGATGTGAGAGGATGAAAGGGAAAGAAGTGGGCATTCAGTACCTCCTCAGGCTGGCTGTCGTGGGGGAAGCTCATCAAAGCTTATGTTTCAAAATGCAACTGGGTTTATTTTCACTGGCATTTCTTTTCTGAATGGATGTGTGTCTCTGTGTGTTTGCACCTATGTTACAACAAGAATTACTGTGCATAGAAAACACCTAACCACTGTTTGACTGAGTCCAGGTTTCTGAAAAACAGTATCTCTCTGAAACTGCACTTTCTTTCCAACAGAGGAGAAATACACAGTTATTTACCCATATACTGCAAGAGACCAGGATGAAATGAACCTGGACAAAGGGGCTGTGGTGGAGGTGATCCAGAAGAACCTGGAGGGCTGGTGGAAAATCAGGTACCGTCCCTGCCTCTTGCTGTTCCCTGGCACTGCAGGCTATGCAGAGCAGAGACCCGATGCACAGTCCAAGGGCAAGTCTAGGGCACTGGGGAGGGCAGAGTAGCAGAGCTCATTTCTCTCCATCCCTATATACTAAGGCTAACTGAAGTTCAAGGCTTCAGCCAAGCATAGCTGTGGTTAAACATCTTTAAAATCCCCCAATTTCCTGTACTGGGGAAGTGGACTGCGTCACAGCATCACATGCCCCAGCAGCACAAAGGGAACCAGTATAAGAGCATTAATGTTACATCATGTGTTGCTGATAGGAAAAGCAGCAAGTGTCCTGGAGGCAGGCTGGATCCTCTGGCTGTGTTAGGAGGTTCCTGCGGAGAAGGGCCGTTGTCTGGGCCAGGTCTGCTGTGTACAGTGTGTGCTGAGGCCAAAGACTCCCAGTCATCCTGAGCTGATACTTATTTTCTCCTGGAAGCTCATTTTTGCTGTGGTCTAGCAAACAGCTGCACTTGAGTAGGGTGGGAGCATGTGCCACGATTTTCTTAACCTTACATTGAACCTGTGGTATTGGCAGAAGCAAAGCCCCAAAAAAATGTCCATTGACTTTCTGAGCAGAGGAGAGTTGCCACAAGAGCTCTAAAGGCAATTACAAGCTCAGGAGCCAGTGCCGTGTGAGTGCAGTGGCTGTAGCCCAGCCGGCAGGAGAGTCTCTGACGCTGGCGCGAGACCCTCGAGCATGGCAGGGAGACTCTGTGGATATGGTTTTTCAATCAGATCGCAGGGCCGGTTTCTCTCCTGAACAGTGCAGATTTGGAGCAGGGAAGGGATCCAGGCTGTGCTTCATCCAGAGAACAGGTACATCAATCCTAGCAGCAACCCTCTGGTTTTCCCCTTTGCTTCTCCTGCCAGTGCGTTTCATTCCTGAACCAGTGCCATTGCCGAGGTGAAAAGGAAATTGGGCTTCACGCTGTTCCCAGCCCTCGGCCTGCTGGCTACAGCCTGCTTGCATGGGAGCGTGAGTCATTGCTGCAGCTTTCCAGGTGCCCGCGTGACACAGAGCCTGGCACCAAGCAACTTGTTTCACCCAGATCAACGCTTGTGCCGAGCTCTGGCTCCAGGGATGCCTGGTGGCCCCGTGCCACTGCAGCGCAGCAGGTCGCTCCGGTGTGTGTGCTCGTGGCAGCGCCAAGGCTCCGTGCAGTGATGCTGCCGTTGTTGTCGCCGCAGGTACCAGGGCCAAGAAGGCTGGGCCCCTGCCTCCTATCTCAAAAAGGGGAATGGAGAGATGTTCTCGCAGAAGCTGGGGTCAGGCTCCTCCACTCATTCCTGTGCCTTGGACCTGGATGGCATCTCCCGGCAGCAGATTGTGGCCAGCCGAGAGAAAGATGGGCTCACTGGCCAAAGGGACGGGAGATTCGACAGCCGTCCCCTGCCCAGTGCTGACATCCGACGCAGTAAGTGGACAGTTGGTAGGATGCTGGTGGTGGCTGGGTGTCAGTGCAGCCTTTCCTGCAGGCTTTTGGGCAACATAGCCCAAAAGGGAGGCAGAAGGCTTGCAGGCACTGTGAGCTCTGCAACAAGGTCTGGAGATGGCATTGCACAGAGCATGGGCACAGTGCTGCCCAGGGGTCTGCTGAGGAGCAGCGGACGGGATGGGGATAAGAGCCCTTCAGCCTGCAGATTCAGCTGCAGGACTGCTCTTCTCTCAGGAGATGGCGCAGTTTAATCCCTCAGCAGGTTAGGTCTTCTGGATCAGACCTGCAGTGAAAAAGCAGTTCCATGTGGTCACCTCAGCTACATTTCCCACCAGCACCTGATGGTGCAAAGCTGGTTCCTCTTCCAGTGGGACGCCATTGAAACCTGGGTGATCCGTGTCGCTCAGGGTACCAGGCAGACAGGTTCCTTGTTCAGCTTGCATGCCCGTGAGGCAGGCTTGGTTCTTGCCTTTCTGTTTTCTCTTTCACTTGCCTTTTGGGAATGCACGTGGGACTAAAAGCTAGACCCTCAACAGCGTCTGAAATTCTTCTTCCACAGAGTCACCGAAGATGAGGCAGAGACCCCCTCCTCGCCGAGATCTCACCATAGTAAGTGTATGCTGAGGCCTCCCAGAGGCTTGGAGACCCAGAGAGGGGAGGTACCATATAAGATGCCCCGTTCTTGATCTTCTTGAAGCATTTGCTTACTGTTGGAGTCACCACTGGAGACAGAAGACTGGGTTAGGTAGTCCCAGCTTAGGGCCAGTGCAGCTGTCCTCATATCCCACTTGCCAGCTGATGGGCTCTGCTCTCAGTCAGTGCTAGAGCATGCACACCACCTCCCTGTTGTCTTAAGACTCCTCTGTTTGCAATCTGTCTTTAGATAAACTTTCGGCCAGTCTCTCCCGCAAGGCTAGGTTGCCAGTGCAAGGTTGCAAGCTGGCTCCCTCCCTCTGGGGAGAGTAACTCTGCTGTCAGTGATAGCTCTGACACTGGGCAATTTTTTGCTCAACCTTCAAGTGGTTTGTGTTGGTGAGGATGCTGCATGGGCTGAGCTCATCTCCCTGGCCTGCTCGGGCTAGCTTGTTGCTCTGCAGGCTGTTGTCTGTGTGGACATTGTGTTGCACCTTCTGTAGAAACATGCTGATGGGTTTTCTTTTTCATTGTCATAGCCACGAGGCTTGAACCTGCCTAAACCTCCTGTCCCTCCTCAAGTAGAAGAGGAATATTACACCATCGCTGACTTCCAGACCACCATCCCTGATGGCATCAGCTTCCAGGCGGGCATGAAAGTAGAGGTGAGTCTGTCATCTTCCTTCCTTGCATCTTCACATCAGAACAGTGCTCCCAACTCCTGTTGCTCTGGGACCTCTTTCAGGCAGGAGCTCCCTTTCCAGGCAGGAAGAATTGCTCACCACAGCATTCTGTGTGGAAACCAAGCACAGTGGTGCTTGTGATTACCTCTGAACTGTTAACATCACAGAGCTCTCCTACAGCAGGAGAGAAACCTGTATGAGCTTGTGAGACTTTGGAGTCCCTGGTGCTCTTGGTGGCCTCCCCAAGTGTGTGGGTGCTGTGTTGTCTGAGCTAATGGAAATTAAAACTACATCACAAATAGAGGTAGAAATGGCTTTTTTTTTCTTATTTAGGCCAGGTGTAACACAAAAAGCCCTTCCAGAATTGCTTACCTGGCACGCCCAGTTTTGCTCACAGAATCCCTGTTACAGATGTGATTTTGCTTTTCAAAATGTACACTGTGCCTCTCTAAGAGGATTTTTCCTTTATGGCTGCCCCAGTCTGCTCATCCCAGTCCCACTTCTGGAGTGCGTACAGGCCAGACAGCTGCTGATCAGTGCAGTAACGCTGCCGGTTGATCACTCCAACAGTGCTGCGCAGCGGCCACTGCCAGTACCCGGTGTTCTGGTCCTGTCTGCCACACAGCATCCTTGACATGGCTATGTCACTTCTTGGTCCCAGCTCTTGACATGCAGGTCCCCTTAGCAGGATTCCCTCCTGTTCGGATACCAGTCCTGTGCTTTTCGTGCTGAGCTGAACACCCAGTTGTAAAAATCATTTGTGCTGGCTTTTCCTGCATTTATATGGCATTTGGGTATCAGGTTGAGGAGGCAGGAGCCAGGAGGCCATGTGCAACCCTGATGTTATTTCAGAGATACTGAGCATCCCCTTTTGTGCAGAGAGGGCTGCCGAGTGTGTGTCTGAGGTTTTCTTTCATCCTGCAGGTTATTGAGAAGAACCTGAGTGGCTGGTGGTACATTCAGATCGAGGAGAAGGAAGGCTGGGCCCCTGCTACATTTATTGATAAATACAAGAAAACCAGCAATGCGTCCAGGCCGAACTTCCTGGCTCCACTGCCCAATGAGATGGCCCAGCTGCGGCTGGGTGATGCCGCAGCAGAAAGCAGCGCCAGTGAAGAAGCGACGGGACCGTGCAGACCTCTGCCAGAGGCTCCTCCTAATGGCATGGACTGCGGTATGAAGTGGGCCAAGGACTGGAAGGGGAAGGAGGCTACCGAGAGCGGGGACCTAGCCTTCACCTGTGGGTATGAGGAGATCTCAGACCGTGACGTGGAGGAGAAGCCCAGCCTGCCGCCCAGGAAGGAGTCCATCATTAAGTCGGAAGGCGAGTTACTGGAGAGGCAGAGGCCTCCCCCCAAGCCCCCAGGCATGATTTTGCCCATGATCCCGCCAAAGCAGACAGCAGCCCCAAAAGACAGCAAGAAGCCCGAGCTGAAATCGGACAAGGGCAAACTCTTTCAGCTGAAAAATGAAATGGGGCTGGAATGTGGACACAAGGTGTCGGCCAAGGAGGTGAAGAAGCCGAACCTCCGGCCCATTGTCAAGCCAACCAAGCCAAAAGCTGAGCCCGTGGAGGACAAGCCTGAGCCAATCACCCAGAACCCCTTCTTGAAGTCAAGACCTCAGATCAGGCCCAAACCTGCTGCAGCTCCCCGGACAGAACCCCCTCCAGCTGATGATAAACTGGACATTTGCAGCCTGCGGAGCAAGCTGAGACCTGCAAAGTGCCCAGAGAAACCCTCCGAGCCCGACACCGCTGCCAGCGAAAGCTCCTGTGGTAACGCCATGGTTGCCCCGGAGGGTTCTGGAAGGTTTCAGGAGCGACTGAGCGTGGAGAGCAAACCCCTGCCCAAATCTCCCCCGGGCCCAGCCATCGTCCCAGCTGCCCGGGAGCCCGCGCCGCAGCGCCCGGTCGTGCCGCCCCGCAGGCCACCGCCACCCAAGAAGACGGCGTGTCCTGCTGCTGGCCCCGCGCCCGAAGCCAGGGCTTCCCTGCTGCCGGGGAGGCCCATGCTGGTTCCTCCCAAAACCAAGCCCTTCCTGTCCGCTGCGATCCAAGACGAAGCCAAAGCGAAAAGCAGCTTAGGCCCAAAGGTAATATCCAAGGCGGTGGAGAGAGGGGAAGCCAAGGAGAGGACGTCAGCCCCCTTCTCCAACCCGGATGTCTCCAAGGAAGCTGTCTACGTGGCAGTGGCGGATTTTGAAGGCGATGAGGAGACCAACAGCTTTAGAGAAGGGACTTTGTTTGAAGTACGTGAGAAGAACAGCAGCGGCTGGTGGTTTTGCAAGGTCCTGACTGGGGGGCCCTGCTGGGAGGGCTGGATCCCTTCCAATTACCTGCGGAAGAAGCCATAGCCTGTCCTCTGTTTACAAGGTTGGAGGTTCCCCGTTCTCCCACCTGAGTATTTAATTAGCATATTAATTTATAGTTTTCCGTAAGGCTGGCTTTAAAAAAAAAATAATAATAATTGAGATACCATACGTTCCAGCTGGCGCCCTTTGGAGGCGGCGTGCTCGCCCTGTGCAGCCCAGCCTCCCTCTCCCACCCGTGGGCTCCCACCCTCCCTCCCACCGCGTCCCACCGAGCTCCTGCTCTCCCTTGGCCGCACAGGGCAGCCCAGCCATGCGGCTGGCTGCCAGGCACTGCTCCGGCCACGCTTCGTGGTGTGTGGTGGCCAGCACGGTTCTCCATGCTGGGGAAGTAGACCTTGATAGATGGTTTTTGCCACCTGCACAGAGAAATCAAGAGGCAGCAGCAGCCAGGGAGAGAAATGCAGCTTGGTCTGGTACCAGTGAAGGAAATCTGGCCTCGTGGGAGGATTTGCTTTTCCCTGAGGCTCAGGGTCACGGTTTAATGTTGTATGTTGCATTGCTTTGTTCAAGTGCGTAACAGAGTCATAGGAGACATGGCAAAAAGGAGGGACAGTTGCTCAGAACAGGGTCCCTATAGCTCCACGTGCATGTGCAGACATGAATGCACGCTGGAGGCCAGGCGCCACGCTCCAGGCTCTGCCTTGCTTTCCCCTGCAGATGCCATGGGACAGTCCCATGGTCCTTCCCTGCTCTGCAATGACAAGTGTTAACTTAAACATCCTCCTAGTGGGAAAAAAAAAAAAAAAAAGGAAAAAGAAAAAAATGCGCATGCGCACACATACATAAAAGGTCCTCTCTGCTGATCCAGGGCACTATGCAGACTGTACCTTGCAGTATTACAACCAAACAACAAGAGGTGTTTTGCTTCGGTAGCTGAAGAATACTATGCAACACAGAGAGGACCAGAATGACCCCAAAAGCCCTGGAAAGAGGATGCTTTGCTTTCCTTCCAACACAGACTGCGCTGCCTGTTGGACTAATAGGGGACCGCCCCTTCCCGCGACCCACCGAGCTTCCCAGGGCTGGCGGGCAGCAGCCAGAAGGTGGGTCCTTCAGTCGGTGCTGATATTATCAAGTGCAATCCACAATGTGGGAGTTCAGCTCCTCATCACAACCAGTTATGAGGTGTGTCTGGTGCTCAGGTGCTCCCTGCCTTGTTTGTCACCCCAGCTTTCTGTCATCTTGTTCCCCAGATGCTTTCAGTTCACCCTGTGTGTTGGTCAGCTTTGGAGGCTTCAGGTCATACGGAGCCTGGTTTTTTCCACGCTGACCCTCCTACCTGCCAGGTCTGATGTTGCTGGCAGTGGTGTTTATCCCAGCGGGAGGATGAATGTGGTCTGCTCAGCTGTTGCTCCCTTGTGCCGCTTTCTTCCCATCCGTACTTGGCTATTTGCAGATTCAGAGCCACATTTCTCTCTCTGGAAGAGCTTTATACCCAGCACTTCTGTGGGTTTATGGTTGACCAAGCCCCATTTGCCCTTTTCTATCCTAATTGTAAGTGTAAGTGCTGCAGATGCAGCTCTGTGGCCACATTGTTTTGCTGCTGAAAACAATTACATTTTTTCCTCTAATTTGAGGCTAGCAGAATGCACTCTGCATGTTGGAGCAGTGTTGTCCGCTCTCCTGAGCACTTGCTGCCTTCCCTTGTCCCATGCTTTCTACCCTGGAAATGTGGACTTAGCTCCTTCTATGTACAGAATAAACATGGTGGTTCCTCAGGGCAGGGTCATTCTGGGAAGGTGATGGGGCAGTTTGTCCCAGCCCTGTTTTGTAGATAGAGAAGCCTTGACCAGCCCAGTCCATCCAGAAACCCTGAGGTTCATTTTCAGCCATGGAAACTCATGCACCCCAATCTCTGGCTGATTCCTCTCTCTCCCACCTACAATTTTCTCAGATCACACATCAGCCTTCTATTGGGCTGACTCACCTGAGCTGGCAATAAGCAATACATCTGCAACCAAATCCAATAACAAAGCGACTTGCGTGGCACAGTAAGAGGTGTTGATGTGCTCCCGGGAGAGTTGCACAGTGGGTTCAGGGAACAATGCTGCCTTGTCTCTGCGCATCTCTTGCTCCATTAAAACTCTTTGCCGTGGAAATGAACGCGGACAGGCTGAGTTAAGGCAGAGCTGCCCAGCAGTCAAACTGAGCTCCCACCATGCCTGGGGGGGGGGTGGCAGGAGGACCTGGGTCCCCCCATCCACTCTGGCTGCTGGCAGTCACGCAGCAGGGTGACACGGCTGTGTGCCCTTTTCCCGTGGCAGTGCATCCTTGCTCTCTCTGTGCTGAATGTCCTTTTAATCTCAGAAGTGTCTCTCCTTTCGCTGCCTCATAGACCTCACTGATCTTGCTTTTCCTCATAGGGAACAGTGCTCCTTCTGTTGTTTCCGTACTAAATGAGGGCTATTTCTGCTTTCCTCCCAGACTGAGCCTCAGAACTGGTAGTGCTTCATTTTGCTGACACAAGTACTGTATTTGGCTCATTGAGCGCGTGACAGCATCGGTCCCTTGTTCCCAAAGAGCTTCCCAGAAGGTAGGGTGCATGCCAGCACACACAGGGGGGGTCACACTCGGTAGGGTGCCGACACCGGGAGCCGCACCCCTTCCTACTGCTCCTCCATCTGCAAAGGGACCACGGAGTGGAAAAAACCAGACCCCCAGTGGGGAAGATGCCACACGCTGTTGCGCTGGCCATGTGTTTGGTGGCCACCCAGGCTGCGCCTCCTCACTGTACCTCGCACGTCACATGAGGCCAAGCCCCCCGACTACCTCGTGAGGAGGCGGAGGGTGGCCTGGGATGCTCAGGTCGCTGAGCGTTGCTGCCCCGGGCGCCAAGACCAAGCGTCCTCCTCGCCCACCAGCAGCACAGCCCAAGCCGGGGCGCACGGCAGGGGCATCACCGCGGCTGGTGGCAGGGGAGCCCGGCGGCGGGGGCCCGCGGCTCGGCAGGCTGGAGGCCCCCGCTCCGTCTCGCACGCTCTTGAAGCCGGTTTGTTTGTCTGTGTCTCGCTGTATTATGTAAGCACGTATAAACCTACATTGCTGTGGGCGGGTGGGGGTGGCAGCGGAAGATAGATGTAGCTGTGTAAATGCCGTATCTATACTTTCACCATTAAGGGTTGATTTTTTTTTTTTTTTAATTCGTTGGGTTTTTTTTTTTTGTTTGTTTAGTTCTGTTTTATTGTTGCTGGTTTTGTTTTTTTAAGAAATAAAAAGAAACTGCTTGACTGGTTTCAAGCACCCTTGTGAACCCGTGTTTGGCGTGTGTATGGGCTGAGCTGCTCCCTGTCCAGGTGGTGGCAGCTCTGCACAGGGACCCGGTCTGGGCGCTGAGCAAATTGTCTTCTAGGTGTGAAATGCGGCTGGATAATCAGGGTATGGGGATGCTCAAGGAGAGTGGAGCATGAGCAAAAAGCTGCTGCTTGGTGCTGCGAGGGCGGTGACATTAAGGAGCCTTGAGCATGGACTTTTGTCTCACAGCCCCTGGTCACGAATAACCCAGCTCCCCCCTCACTGCTGTGCCGCAGTTCACCTCTTGTGCACAGGTAGGTGGCTGCATTAATTGTAAAGGCTCAGGCAAATGCCTTCTGGCAGTGGGCTGTGGTGTTGGACATCCACAGTGCTTGATAAAGGGTAGTGGAGAAAAGGGGAAAAGAAGTGCAAGAGTATCTTCCACTACCCCAGCTCACTGCCTGCCTGGCCTGGGACATGCAAGCCTTGTGCACGCTCTCCCCTGGCTTGCAAGTGGCCAAAACCCACGTGGCCTGCACATATCCTGCACAGGGCTGCAAGGACCACATGCAGGGCTGTGCGGGCAGCAGGCAATGGCCCGGTGCCTGCTGAACTGCTCACAGCATCAGGGCTGGTCTCTCTTCCATTTACGGCTGACATTAGCTCACCTGCCTGCAGCACGTGCCCCGTGCCGGGAGCCCACGCTCTGTGCAGGGCTGGCACATCGACGGCCGGGCGCTCAGCACCCACCCTGATGCTGCTGTTTGCTGCACAGAGCCACTGTGCAGCAGCCACAGAGTGCATCGGGGAGAAATTCGGGGCCGGTGCCGTAACCTGGGGTATCGCACCACCACGCGCGGGGCCTGTCCCCAGCCAGAGGGGCAGGGAGCAGTGCCACGCTGCGTCCCCATGGGCACGCTGCCTCCCGCCCTGTCGGGCTCGCCGCTCCTGGCACCGTGCGATGCTGGCTGCACCCCAAAGCTCCCGCGTTTGTGTGGCCGCCCCACAAGCCAGTGCCGCGAGCTGAGCTGGCAGAGCCCTAACGAGAGTTGGTCTGGGGCCATGGGAGGCTCAGCGTGGGCTGGTACGTGCGTCACCGGGCTCAGGCTGGCAGAGCGAGGAGAGCGGCTGCGGGTGCAGGTGATGGGAGCAGGCAGCGGTCCTGCACACTCTCCCCGGGGCTCACACGGGTGCGTTGCTCTGATGCCAAGTGCAGTGCAGGCTCTCTGTTGCCTGAAACCTGCAGCATGAGTCTGTTGGCAACTCAGGAGCATCAGCCCCCTGCATAAAGCTGGGCAGCACAGTGTATAAAAAGGCGTTTGGGCATAAATAGCCATTGTCGGGCTCCTGTACCACCTACAGCCCGCACTGGTCTTAGTGCGAACGCTTCAGTGTGGCTGTGCTCTTGCCAGGGCAGAGTTATGAATGAATTCTTCCACTCCTCTTCAAACCACATCTGAGGCTACTTGACTGGTGTCTGGCTTCAGCCGGCCACATTTCAGAATATAAACAGTTTACAGCACAGCCTCCTGTCGACCTCTGCTTGTTAAATAAAGAGCCAGACAGCTCTGAAAAAAAAAAGAGCGAGCAAGCAGCCCTCCCGCCCGGGTGCACGGCCCCCTTCCCAGCCCCACCAGCACGGTCCCACAGAGGCGCATGTGGCTGGAGCAGGAGCCACAGGAGCCCCCTCCTATCTCTACAATCCTAAAATGCACCTTGCTGTTGACTGTGGTGGTCTGCCAAGTTTTCAAGAGTTTGCAAGGTTAAATGAGCCAGGAATCCCGCCCCCCCCGGCCCCGACCTTCAAGGGACAGAGCAGCTGCTGTGCAGTGACCTCCCTGGAGCAAAGCAAAGCTCCTGCGAGGTCGTTAAAGGTTGTTCTGAAGCAGAGGTGCCTGCGTGGGCACGGGGAGGACACGCAGCATCCCCGAGCTGAACACAGGCGCCTGGCCCCTAGCTATTACTATTGCCGCACTGTGGAAGAAAAGGTTTTGTTCAGCCTTCTGGTCACTTTTAAATGTCAGGGAGCACTCTTTACAAGCCAAAGTTTTATTTGTTTCATAAACAAGTAAAATTATATTAATGTAAAACAGGTAAATGGACAAAAATAAAACACACACGGCACNCAAAAATAAAACACCCACAGCACTGAACACAACGCTATAGAGTACTGACGTAGAAGTGCAGTTCCCTCCCTCGTGCGACCCACCCCCACCCCGGTCCCCCAAATGATTTGCTTGAAAAGCCTAATACAGAGGTCCAACATCTGATTCAGCTTAGACATGATGTACAGGTCACAGTATTGAATCATAAAGGTAACAATAAGAGAGTAACTGTCTCGGAAAGGGGGAAGGTAAAAGGGTTCCCCTTACTTTGCTTTTTCTTTCTCTTCCTTTTTTTTTTTTTTCTGTTAAAACAAATAGGNTTTTTATATATATATATATAATAGGATTATACATATATATATAAAACAGGATTCTCAGTGAACACAAAAATCTATAAAACTACCATTGATCTGTGTTATTTTCTCCCCATTTTTCTTTTTTTTAAAAGTTCTTTAAAAAGGATAAAAAGTGCACAGACACCCTTATAAGGCACAAACAGATCTTCTGTACAAATCATATATCATTGGACTGTTTAAAAAAAATAGCAATACGAGTACTAACAATTAAATCTGTAAGAGGCTACCTTTTCCTGGAAATCTTTTTAAGAGACCTCTGCACCTATTTTGGAAAATTCCTGTTGCTCTCAGATAGGCAGGGCGACACGTCCACTGCTGCTTGTTTCCCGCTCCGCTGCACGGCCGCACTCTGGACCCTGGCTAGGTTAATCACTCTGAACGAGCTCACTCCCTTGCTGGCCCTGCTGGATGCTGCCCTTCTGGAAATCACTCACAGCTGCTACAGCAAAAATGAAACCTGTGCAACCTGATCAGCTCGGGTGCCAGCTTGGAGTGGTTTCACTATTTCTCCTTGCTGGCTTAAAATAAAAGAGCTACACCAAAAAATAAACCAGGCATGCAACTAGCCCTGCTTGTTGAAGAGCTGAGGTGTCAGCCAAGCAGATGGGCTCCGCACAATAGCCAGTGCGTACAGCTGTGTGCCGGCACCAAAATGGAACGGGTACCCCTGAAACAGGGACTGTGGCGTGGGGACGGCTGCTGGCATTCGCTAGCCCAATGTGATCTGAGCCAGCATCGCTCGCTGTGAATTCAGACAGCTTTTCTTGAATTCCTCTTCATGCAAAAGCTTCCCACTGCAGCCCATTCACCAGAAAGGCAAAGGCTAAGCCTCCTGGCCAGGTTTCACCCAGCAGTCACATACTTTGCCACCACAGCACCCAGCGTTGTGCCCAGTGACCACAGCCGGACCCTGATCTACAAACAGAGGCTGGGCAGGACTGTGGAGGTCCACAGCTACGCAGCCTTGAAGTTGGTGCAAAGGCTTCAGCTGCTGGAAGACCACCCTTGCCGCTGCATTTTGCAAAGGTGAGCGTGCAGCGGTCGCTGCGCTGATGGCTCTGCTGAGGGCTCAGCACACTCTGATGCTGCATGGCCAGTGACGAGCCAAGTTTCCAAAAAGGGCTCTGCAAAGCCAGCAGGCTCTCGTGCTGATGCAGCAGGGCAGTGTCTGGGAGATCTCACTCTAAAGTAGCTTCTCGTTTATACACTTCATGGAAATGCTAATTAGCTCTTCAAGTTTAAAAAAAAAAAAGAAAAGTTTTCTCCATGCCGTGAGCTGGCATGTTAGACCAGCCTGCCGAGCTGCTGCGGCCTGACACGGGACGGGTTATCTGCTCCCCTGGGTGTGCTTCCCATGAGGTAAGACAGGGTCTGGGCCAGGGACTGAGAGCAGCCGTATAACCCCTCACACCACCGGCAGCACGTCCAAGCCACCTGCCAGGCAGTGGCACCAGGAGAGCTGGCAGCACTCCCACGGCAAGAAGTGGCACACAGGAGCAGGCTGCCCCTCTGCGCCCGGCAGCCCTGTAGCGTGCATGGGTTCCTTTTTTCCATTTTTGGACTGAAGTGTGATAATTGCACCTTTCTGAAAGAGCCATTCTTACTCACTTGGTGGCACACGGTCACCAACCTAGAACGACATCAGCCCCTCTCTCATCCTCCCATTTGCATCCTTGCTCTTCCCCTCTTTACCAACCTGGACCAGCTGGAAACGTGACCAGGCCTGGGGTGTGCACAGGACGAAGGACCAGAAAGGAAGCCTGCAAGGGGGCAGAGGACGGAAGGAAGCTCCTGCAGGAGCATCAGGGAGGAAGACACCAAGCCCCCGCACCAGCCCTGCTGCTGCCTGCTCGTACACTTCCCAGCTCCTCTGGGTTGCTGCTGCTTGTGGCTGCCTAACATCACAGCTGAAATCCATTTACCTTTTAAGTCCCAACATCTAATAATAGCCTCAGAGCCTTTTCCTTTCCTCTTCCCAAGTAAAGCCACGTTTGATCCCTGTTCATCTCGACAAGTTCTTGTCTATGGCTGAAGCCTCCCCTGGGACCCAGTGTCCGGGCAGTGGGAGCTATGCTGGGAAACCTGGAGAGGCAAGAGAAATACAGAAGGTAAAGCCAGCATATCCACAGTCCCCAGAAAGAAAAGGTGAGCCCGTGGGGACAGGGGCAGACAGGAATTTCTCACTGCAGGCTCTGAAAAGTCCCTGTGGTGGGGAGGGAGGGAGGCTGAGCCCTGCGCTGGCCGCAGGGGCAGGGTAAGGGACATGAGCCAGGCAGGACCCTGTGAAACGGCAACTGCCCTGTGCTAGGAGCAGCAGGGCAAAATGCAGGCGCACGTGCCTGCGTGTGACAGAAACTGTCATTTCAGCCAGTGGTAGCCCATCACTTTTCCTAAGCCAGGATTGCAGTGTGCTTGTCCAAACACCAGTCTAATCCACAGGCTGCAAGTTACGGCCGCATCAGCCAGACGTACGGGCAGTGCGTGAGCTGCCCATCGCTGCTGCCCACCCCTCCGTCACTGCTGCTGCAGCAGCTCGGGTTGTCTGGGGCTCTCGCTGGGCTTGTGCACCTCACTGCTAACCCGTGGCTGCTCCCCAGGTCTCAGCCTCCCTGCCCAAAAGTCCCTGCTCTGCCACTAAAAGCAAAAGCTGCATTATAAAGTCCAAGCCAGCTTCTCCACGTGCCCCAGAATTCCACTCAAAACCCAAACAAGTGAGAATCTGGCTGTGCTACTATTTTGGCCTTAGTTAGTTCCCCTTAAATGGATGGATATTATATTTCCAGATCAGTTTTGTCCACTTTGAACTCTCCCACTGTGCCTTGTTCTAATTTTCTTCCATCACACTGCAAGCACCCCAGAGCTGTTTGGGTTTTGGGGCTGGAAAGTCCAGCGGCACCCAGCACCGACCAAATGGCATCGTCCCCCTCCCGACCCACACCACAGCGAGCCTCATCCTCCGGAGGGAAAAAGAGCCTTTGCACAGGGAATTTCCCATTTGCAGCTGGGTCAGGTCCCTAACACAATTCACCCGATTCACCCGCGGGCATGCAGCCCAGCCGGCACGGCAGCCTTGGCTTTGGGCCCCATGTGATCCTTAGCTCAATTTTATCCCTGAATTGTGCCCTACCAGTCAAATAAGGAAACACAGATAACGAGCCACTTGATAACGACTGACCAGCACGATAACCCATAAGCAGGGACGGAAAGGCATGGTTACTGCTAGCGGCGTTCTCCCTTCCTACAGCCCGAGCCGGGCGCTAAGGGCGGTATATTTTAATAACATCTTTGATGACCCGTCGGCAGATTGGGCAGCAGGCATTGAGCTGCTTCTTCAGCTTAAGACCGCAGGTGTTGCAGAGGCACATGTGTCCGCAGGTGTAGATCACCGTGTCCACCTCGCTGTCAAAGCAGACGGTGCATTCCCCGTTCTTGCTGCTTGATGGCTCCGGAGGGGGGAAGACAGGAGAGATGGGGGGGCTCAGGGGGGAGCTGGGAGCAGTCACTGCGGAGGAGGAAAGAACAAGATCATTCAATCACCAGGATGGTGCAAGCCTGCCTGATAATGTACAACACCCTCAAGACAATTTTTTAAGGCCCGCCCTTCCTTAGTCATATTATTTGGCCAAATAAACCCCCGGCGCGCTCTATCTCCAGGCAGAGCATGCCGTCCCTTTTACACAGACAGGGCAAAGAACGGCTTCCCGGGGCGTCCGCAAGCAGGGCCGCTGCTTTGCAGAGCGTGTGGGCGAGCAGAGCCCCGCTCTCCAGAAGGAGCCGGGCTCCTCGCAGGGCACTTCTGCGCCTCGCCCTGCGTGCCCGGCTGCTGAGCACAGCACGGCAGCGGCACGTGCCGGGACAGGGCCGGGCAGGGAGCTCTCAGCCGCTGCCTGTGGTCCAAACAACTGCACGCGAGCGTTTACGTGGGTACCCGGCAGCACAGGCAGCAGCAGCCTGGATCGCATCAGACACGCAGGCTAGATACTGCACGCCCCTGCTAGTGCAGCAGCACTCTTGCAACATCTTCCACTAGACTGACGAAGTGGGAAGTAACCCACAGCTCTTCTTCAGGCTGCGGAAAACTTCCCACCGCTTTGCTTTTCCTTCCAATTATTTCTGTTGGCCTCGACATCTCCCCCCTAAGCTTTCCCCACTATCTTACGTAGCCCTAGCATCCTCTGTCAGCCAGTACTCAAGTCTCGGTGTGCTGCCGGCTTGGCAAACCCGAGCCAGGAGCCGCAGGCCGGGCTCTCCTTACCGAGTGAAGACTCCGAAGCAGACGATGACCTGTTCACGCTGAAGGCCATGTCTGAGTCACTGTCGTACTGCGAGCCACCGGGGGACCCTGAGGGCGAGACGGTCACTGGGCTGGACTGCACAGTGCCTGCAAGCACAGGAGAGAGCTCAGCCGAGCAGGGTGGATGGACACACGGACCCCTCTGCTGAACCCTCATGGTGAGCTGCTCCCACCCCGCTCAGAGCTGCTGAGTTAAGTGCTGCCCCTTAGCTGTGTCACGGGTACTTAATTTTAGATGTGACCTCTGGGCTCATCAAATCCTGGACCTTGCTACGCCACCGTACGGTTTCTGCCTGGCACTTCAGCCAGGCGAGCACTGGCTTCTGACAGCCACAGTCCCTGTGCTCCCCGCAGTCCTGCTCTCTGCCTATTGCTGTCTTGCTACTGGGGCAGAGGCAGCTGGGACAGCGCCCTGCTTTAAATCAGATAAACCTGCTTTACAAAGTCACCGAGACCTGCTTTTCTGACTGTCCTTAAAAAGAGAAAAGGAGAAGCACTGTAGCTGCGCACCAGCAATAGTTGAGAAAGTGAGATCTGATAGATCTGATAGATCTGATAGAGCTGATAGAGCTGTGACAGTGCCTGGGGAGCGCTCACTGTCCATCAGCAACACACGTACTTAAACCTGAGCTGCTCTCACAAAAACCATCGCTCTTAATGAGGCAGGAGTTTAATATCTGTTGATTGGAATAGTGGGTTTATAAAGAATGTTTTCTACACACAATGTCTCTGAAAATCAGCCAGCCCTACACACAGCTGTCACTGCCTCCTTACCTGCTGCTGATTTTACTCTCGGACATCAGCCCTTTCCGGTGGACTCACAAAGGCTGCATACATCTATGTCACAGCTACCGCGTCTCGCTCACTCTTGTTTGCCAATGGAGGTCAGGTCAGGAGCTGCCTACTCACACAGGTGATCACCCCGCTCAGGCAAGCAGCTCTGCTAAGGGCAGCCCATAGCTCCCCTTCTGGCCCAGGACACTTCACCAGTCAGGAGCTCCCCATCATCCTTTCTTTTAATAATGCACTTACCCAATATTTTGAGCTGGTTGATTACACCATGGATTGTGAAAAACACCCACAGAGACTGTGAGGTGTCCACGCACATTAGCATTCCCCGGCTGGCTCCGTTCACGCCGTGGTGCACCTCTCCGTTCGGCAAGACCATGAAACTGAGAATGTCGCCGCTGTTGAGGACCGGGAACGCCCGGTAAACCACCCAGTACTCTTTGCGGTCCAAGAGAAAGTCTGGATCTGCTGGGAGCTCATTTGTCCGTAAAGTACTCGGATCACAAGAAGTGATGCCAAATGTGAGGGCCCCATAGTATGGCAACCCAAGATGTCCTACTTCCACAAACAGGCTTTCGCCAATGTGCAAAGGCCGGTCAGAAAACACCAAAGTCCTATTGCTTTCTTGCCAGTTGGTGCACGCAACCATCCGGTCCTGAGAAAAGGTGATGTCAGGTCCGCGGGTGGGGTGGAATCGCAGGTCTGTGTCCAGGAAGGCTGGGACCCCCTGGGCACGCTGCCGTCGGTTTGGGCAACAGGGGATGAGGTGGTTGTCTGTCGCGAGTCCTGGTACCCGGCTTAGGTTTAGGTTCGCAATTTTGGCCACCACTTGGTTATTCTCCAGTTCGTTGTTATTGAAATTGGCTGAATCATGGTTGCTCTGTGGAAGGCAAGTGCTGAGACGGGCGGTGCTGAGACGGGCAGTGGTCATGGTCTCCGCAAACATGCTATCTGTGAGATAAACCCAGTGATAACGGGCGTTAGAGACAAGATACAACTGGCTACTTTTACCGCTACTATTGTTATTATTTCAGCCTATGGATTATCTGAATTCTTCTCCTCTGAATGGAAAAACAATGGAAAAATTAAATAGAGGTCAACCACTAATGAACAGATAGTGCTGGAGAATCTCATATGGAGCAGGCAGGGGAGCGGCTGCATCTTGGTGCTAGCTGATGAGAAACAAGTGGTTGTGAAGTACCCATGTAATCTGGGAGCTCCTTCTACTGGTGAACTGGGAAAAGCTGTAAACCAGTGTGGTTCTATAGCTTTCTTAGTGGAGTGGTCTAATTGCTCTGAGACTGCTCTCTGCAGGAGGAAATGTCTTAATATCCCAGTGTCCAAAGGTCTTGTGCAAGCCAAATGTGCAACACAGCGATGGGTGAAGGAGCACAAGCATGGCTATATATTCCTTTCACTAGTTGTCGTTGCCTTATAACTGTGACATGGCTAGGCACAGGTGTGCCCAGGAAAGGTCATTTTACAAAAAGATTTCAAGCCTTGTATCTCAGGGGTGTTCTCACCACTGCAGAGATTTTGAGTTGAAAATTTATTGCAAAAGCTCCTTGCTGCAGGTGTTAGAAAGAACATTTTAACAGTAAGAGAGTTATTTTTCCCTTTTACAGCAAAGGGAAGGTCAGGTTGCTGACTTTTAACTTATTTCCCATATTTTCACCTCGGCCATGCCAGACCAAGGGAGGGGAGTGGGGTTCAGGATGTGGGGAGGTTCAGGAGTGCCCTTCCTTCTCCAGCACTACCCAGGGTGGCTTGGACATTTCACTCCCTAGGAAAGGCATTAACCAGCCAAGCAAAGACAAAGCACGTGGAAGTCAGAATGTTTGAATGAAGCAGACTCCTTATCTTCTCAAAGATGGAAAGGGGTGACGCATCCCAGCACCAACACTGCCAGCTACTTTGAGGAGAAAATCACCAGCATTTCACCAAAGTAGGTAAAGCCTCCAAATGCATCAGCAGCTGCGAAGGACAGGCTGCCTTAGACCAGGAGCCCATGCAGGAGAGGCCACCAGTGTAGTCTTGGTGGCTGGACCAGCGGCTTTGAGCAAGCACAGGGCATCTGGCAAGAAATGCTCCCACAGAGGAGTAAGCCACATCCAAGCTTCAAGATGCTGAAAGATGCATTTGTGTATCTTTATTTGGGCTATATTTCACAGCTTTCTGGACTTGCAGAATTTTGGGAGGAGGAGTCTGAGAGACAAAGATGCCTGCTAAGACACCGCCACATCTGTAGGAAAGAGGCTGCGTCCGCTGGTGCCCCAGATGGCTGAGCATCGCCCTGATGCTTGGGGCAGCTTGTGGGGCTTGGTACTTTGATCCAAAACAAAGCAGAGTACAGGTGCCCTCAGGCACAGCTTTCACTGAGCGCTTGGCTGCCGCAGGCAGGGCTGCGGGATGGGGCGAGGGCAGAAATAAGCAGCATTTTGTTTTTCTAACTATAATCTACTAGGAAGAAGGACTGCTCTGGTGAAGCTGCACTGGCCAATACAGCAAACACTCCCCCATCTCTGTGATGAGCACCACAGGCTGGAGTGTGTTGCGGCTGCAATTGCAGGATAAGCTACTGGTAAGGTTTAATTACACATTTGAGGCAGAGCAGGCAGGTCAAAGTGTTGTTTATGTGCAGCATTCTTGGCTGTAAAATAATTGGTACCGTTCTGAAGAATCTGTCAGAGCTGCCTGCCCACCACACTAACTATTTCACAGGCTGTGGCTGGTGTCTGCTCGGTGTGAGGATGGAGGCACCATCCCCTTGAGCACGTGCAGCTTAGCTTGGCTGTTAACACTAAATCAGCTCCTAGGAGCCCCCAGGAAAGGAGAACACTTCTGTATTTTAAAAGGATTCCCTGTGGTGTAGACCAGTTCAAAACACTCCATCTAGCATCTAGTGCTGAACGTGTTTGCTGTAAAAGACACAGAAGGAAAGTCATTCCACGGCACTCAGCTCAGCTTGCTAATAGGAACAAATTCATCCTCTCTTGCAGCCTTCCCCTGGGATGGTGCCTTGTAAACCAGGCAGGCACCACCTGAATGCAGAGATCTGCTTAGGGGTGAGGGGATATGCGACATGCGGTGGCAAGGGTCCCGAAGCACAGAGGAGATTGTGCTACATTTTTTGATCACTCTTCAGCTGGCGGGCTGCATCCTGTGCTGCAGCCGGTGCTTTGCAGACATACAGTGATGTCCATGCAAAAGGGAAGGATAAATCAGGTTATGTGTGCAAACACAGCTTGTTGAACGGCCAGATTAGGTGGGTGCCAAGGCCAAGAGCTCAGAGAGGGGCTGGGGAAGGGTGCCAGGATGCACTTGGGAATGGGTCATAACTTCCCAGTGGACTGGCAGTAGCTGGGAAGGAACAGGGGAAGCCAGAGCTGGTTGTCTTTGTCTCTTCAGTCCCTGGGGCCTTGCTGGAAAGCAGCACCATATTTTTCCAAACCATAGCAACACCTCTAGCTAAGTAAAAGCTGAGGAAAGTTACATGTAAAGATTTCCATCTAGATCATCACACGGCTGCTATAATGCACAGCCTTAGGAGTTTCCATCACTGACATCTCTGAAACGTGTTGCTTTCTGGATCCTCACTGCTGCCAAAAGAAGAACGATTAATTTGACAAACAAAACCAACAGTAAATTAGTTGTTCTTAAGTGTCCCATAGAAATAAGGAACTAGATAGATCATGCATTTTTTCTCCATGAAGATGCCACTGTGGAAAGAGCAACCAGAAGAGCAAGCCACAAGCCCAAATACACACTTACCTAGTATTTGTACTTCATGGGTAATTCCATAGACATCTATGAGTGCCCAGAGAGGACTGGAAACTTTAATACCACAGTGAAACAATATTGGCTCCTCGTCATTAATACTGTAGAAGACTCTCCCATGACGGTCAACCCAGAAGGCCAAGATATTGTCCCTCACAGCAAACCTCTCTGGCAAAGCTTTGGCCCAGTATCCGGGCCGGGTCACTAGGTCCGGACAGGCGTACTTTGGTATGTCGTCAGAGCTCATCTGCGAGGGGTCGTGAATGGTGAAGCCGAAGCGCAGGGCCCCGCTCCACCCGTGGTGCACGGCCACCAGCTTCAGCCTCACTTTCTCGTAGAGGTGGATGGGCCGGTTGGTGAAGGTGACCCCGTTACAGAAACTGTTCCTCCGCGTGGCCCGGCGGGAGTGGGCGTCCAGCCGCACGTTCTTGCCCTTGGCTTGGGAGTGGAAGCGCGGCGGCTCCGTGATAGCGAGGACCGAGCGTCTCTCATGGCTGCTGTTGGGCAAACTGTAGTAGGGACGGCTGGAGACGGAGCGGGTCTGGTGGCTTGTGTCTGCAAAAGGAGAAACCAGCAGCTCCATCAGAAGTGCCTGACCTGAACCATGTGTTTGCTCAGCCCGGGAAGCTCTGCTGCTGGCCTTCCCTGGGCAGTGGCATGGTCCTTTGCACTACTTGCTGGGAACTGCATTATTTAGTCCTAAAATGCTGCGCTTGGGCACAGTCTGCTCTTTGTTACAGTAGTTTGGCCCTCAGCTTTATGCAAATACAAGGAAAATGTGGCTCTTGGGGGCAAAGGGTAGGCAGCTTCCCTCTACACCCTGCAAAGCTGGACAAAGACCATCCTTTTGTTCTCTTCAGATGCATCCTACTGCATTCGGAAAGGCCTGATACTTTCGACTGTGGCTCCCCATTGCCTATATAAAATGCACGTGTTGTTAAATCATCAGTTTGGCTAGCTGGGGCCAGATTCACATAATCGCTGAGAATCATGCTTGTTAAGATCAGAGGTGATCCAGGTGAAAGGCACATGTAGGATTTTTGTACGACATGCAGCCACTGGCTTCTCTGTCCCTTAATTTTGTAATGATGAACAGGAGCTTTTCAGCAATAAAAACAAACTAAGACATTTAGCAGCTGGAATACTACCTCTGCATCACTGGAGTGTTCTTCCAAAACTTTCAACCCAGCCCTTGGTTCAGATATCAGACCCAATAGGCACAGGAAGGAACATTTCATCCCACAAAGCCTCTCCTTTACACAGAACCTCCCATTTGAGTTCAAAGCACTTTATAAACGATGATTGTTTGCAGCTTCACAGCACCACAGATGGCACAGAAATCCTGCCATCCTCCTTTTACAGATGGGAGAAGGAGAATTTACGGGTGAGATCTTGCAGCATTTAAAGTCAACAGCAATTTCAAGACCAATTTCAAGAAAAGCAGATTTGAGGCCTAAAGTGAAGTTCACACAAGCGTGAAGCAGAAATGAAAAAAAGAAACACTTTTAATCTTAAACCATGGCTGTAAGTTCCCCGAGGGAGAGATGCTCTCTTTTGCACATCCCTGAAAGCGGGATCTCGCTCTGGGACCACGACTCCCGTGAGCACCAGCACGCAGCTACCACCACTTCGGTCTCCCCTCTCCCACCCACCCCACCTCTCCTCTTCTTTGCATTTGGCTTTGTAGAGTTTTGAAGCAAAAATGAAAGGCATCCCGGGTGCTCAAAGTCGTGCTATTAAATATAACACCACATCACACGCACATACATACTTTGAAATATTTTGCCACGTTTCAAGCTTTAGAAGCTGCCTGCCTGGCCCTTCCTTCAAGCTGCTTCCTCCCTGTGCGCAGCCCCTGGCTTTGCTCTGTGACAAGGGAAGGATTTTCTGACGCCTTCCTCTCTTGGGAAAAAACACCTGAAGATGCCAGGAGCTCAGTTGGGAAAGCTGGCAGGAGAGCTGCAGTTGTGACACCCTTTTTTGCAAGCAAAAGCTTACCAGGCAGGGCAGCGAGAAGCTGGGGCTTGCATTCACAGGCTGAATTTATGAAGGCTCTGAGTAACTGCTGTCTTTGTGAATGCACGAGGAGAGGGGTCGTGGGCAAGAGCTGAACACAGGATTATCCCTTGCAACGAGACTTCTGCAACAGGAGCCAAAGAGCTACGAAGGCAACAAGCTCCTGTTTCCACTAAGCAAAACAGGGCAGTCCTGAATTATGACGGGAAAATGCAGTGGCTAAATAAAAGGTCTTTTGTGTTCTCTTCATTTGAACTGCACGTGACGATGGCTGCTCAGCACAAGGTAATGGTTAATCCTGTCTGTACACTAATGTAAATAAATACATCCCTGCCCTTATGCCAGTGGGGGTTTTACCATGTCAATGCCAAGACCAAGAAGGCAGAGTCCTGGAGGAGACAGGGAGGAGAGAAGCCCCCGGCTGTTGCATCCCCCGGTGCCATCCCCCTGCCCGGCACCGCACCTCCGCCCGCAGCAGCACCACAGGCCGGGCGTCCCTGCGGGACGTTGTATGGGGCACAGAGGGGCCGCGGGAGCCCCTTCACTCAGGTATTCCCAGGAGAGATCCTGTTTTTTTGCCTCCTGAAGAGCCGAGGTGCAGGAGATGGCTGCTCTCAGCACAGCCCCCCCCCGCCGCTCATGTGGGTGCTGCTCCATGTGTCTGCCTGCAAATGTTCCCGGCAAACTGTGCTGCCGCAGAGGAGATACGGCTTCGGGTTTCCTTAGCAAAGCGAGGCACGGTGGCACGCACAGAGCCAGCAGGCGAGGCTGGGCGAGCGGCTGCGAGGTGAATGCTCTTCTGACCACGCCTGCACACACCTGCTCCCCAGTTTTCATCTGGATTCACGGGGCCTTTGCACCGCTCAGCTTGCACTAAGCGGATCCACCGTCGGTGCTCCCAGGACAGGCTCCGAGGGGCTCCCGAGGCAGCCGGTGGGGCTCCTGGCTGCCCTCTCACATCACACCCCGCCTCGCTGGGCAACGGCCGCCCGGTGCAGAGAAGCCCCCCCACTTAAAACCCACCGAGCTGCATTTTTTCCTGAAATGGTTCTAAGTAACTCCTGGGTGAAAGAGAGTTTCCCTGTGTTGGCAAGGAGGGAAGGGAGTTTCTCTTCCCCTTCCTCTCCTGTGTCACAAGAATCCGCTGCTTTCCACCCTGCGTACGGCGTCAGCCTCCCCCACGTCAACCTGCCGGAGAAGAGACCCGGTGTGAAGGAGTGCGGCACCCGTGGGACGCGGTGCCCTGCGGCACGGCTCCTGGGCAGACGCTGCTCACGCGCTGGGAAAGCGCAGGGGACGGGCCGGGGAGTGACAGCGACAGCAGCACGAAGGACAGAAAGGCGCTGACAAGGGCACCCGCTTCAAACGCTGCTTTCGGTCCGCCCTGCCAGAAAGGAACTTCGGGCCAGGGTTTGGGGTTGGTTTTTTGTTTTTGTTTGTTTGTTTCAAAACAGGAAAGCATATTGTGACTAAACAATAGGAAAGTCCCCAGAAGGAAATGAATGGATAATTTATTTATAACGCCGCTCCCCCTGCATGAACACCTGTCAGTTGCCACCAGGAATAAAGCCTGACATAACCCGAGGCAAGGGAGGCACAGCTTTCCCACTGAAACGCACTCAGCACTGAACTTGGGCATGTGTTTTACTCGTTATGTACTGAAGGGGACTAGGCAAGCTCAACAGGATGTTTGTGCATCTGAATTGCCCTAATTTGCAGCTCAGTTTTCATAGTTTGGATCATGTTTCAGTCCCTCTGCTATTTCTCTGACCCCCACAAAACCTCCCCTCTCCTGCCTGTGCTTTCCCACCCAAAAGCACGTCAGTGGGATAACGACAGCCAAGCCCGTGGCAGAAACACCATCCTCTCCAAGGGGCCCGATGCTGTGACAGGCAGTTCAGAGCTACGCCAACTCTTCTTTCAGCTGTGAGATTCCTACAACGCCTTGAGCAAGTCATTTCTTCTCTTTATGCCTCACTTTTCCCTGTCTAAAAGAGAGTAATAGTATTCCTCCACCTTGCAGGAAGCTAGAAGGGTTAAAAATGGTGAAGTTCTCAAATATTTCAGTCCCTGAGCCTTGCAAGCATGTCAGCAGGCTGGCTGGGTCATCGGATGGGACACGAACACACTGGGCACCCCGGGTGATGCCTTGAGGTCCCATCCAGTGTTTTGCTGCTTTTCACTTTGTAGTTTTCTGCTTTTCCTTCCTGCTCCCACCAGCTGCAAACACGATGCTCACAGCATCAGTCTCTCAAACACAGGAGGGGGGCTTCAGAAGATGGAATAAAAAGCTGAACTGAAGAATTAAGAAGGGTGCACGTAGGGCTTCTCGCTGACATCTGATGAAGACGCCCTGGCTGGAAGGCAGCATTCCCAGCCACATCCTCGCGGTGTCACACGGGCTGCATTGACACAGACTGGGGCTACTGGGGACCCACGCTCTCAGCTGCAAGTAGTTATCACACATCTGAAACTTCACCTGCTTTCCAAAAGCATTTATTTCTTAGGTTGCACTGACCTTTGGAGAGGTTTTTTAACAAACACTCACTTTGCATGTCAAAAATATACAGCAGGCAGACTCTGGGCAAACTCCACATACTTATCATGGTTCCTGTTCTAAAAATAACATTTTTTTTCACCCATTTGTTCACAGCATCAGGTCTGCCGTGGCACTGTACTCCCACTGACAGCAGCAGGCAAAATTCAGAGCAAGAGCTCTCCCAAAGGCTGCTGCTGTGCAGGGCGCAAGGCAGAGGAGGGCATCCCGGCCGGGGAGCTGACCCGAACCCAGCCCGATCCCGTCCCCGTGTGCACAGACCAGCCAGGAGGCAGGAACAGCACGGACCACCCTAAAGGCCGGGAGAAGAGAGCAATGCAGCAGGAGCCCCGAGGAGCACAGGCTGGCAGCACGGAGGAGGAGGAGGGCACTGCGTTCCCAATGCGCCACGCGTAAATCCAGGGTCTGTATCGACTGTACAGCCACTGCACCAAGAGACGCTCGCTGGGACACGTGTCCCTGTCCTAGGGACCCCCTCCAAGTAAACCCATGACAAATGAAACGCAGGACCACAGGGCAAGCTAGTGACGGATCAGCCAGGTGCCAAACACGAATGAGTACTGGATAAAGCAAGGACGTAAAGGGAACAGAAACTACTGGGACCACTACCCAGTGGGTAACCGGCTCACGGGAGAACGCAGCTCATCAGCATGCGGCTGCAGGACGATGTCCCCGTGCTGTTCAGACAGGGAGAGAAAAAAGGCTGAAAGGTGGCAGGCAGCGTGAAATCTATCCATTAACGCTCGCCGCACAAGCGAAAGGGAACCCACCTAATGCACCGTGTCCTATCTTTACGGTCGCTGCTTTATCAGCAACATTACGACTCCTTCCTATTACAGTAGAGAGGTCGCTGCTGCAGCAACCCTGTTGAACATTAAACAAGGCTTCTGGAGAGTGGGGGCAGGTGGCCTTTTCTTTAAACAGGAAAATCCCAACAGGCTGGGACAATGCAGTCAAGTTTAATGTACCCATCGCACGCCTGTAGTTCACACACAGAATCACAAGGTTGGAAAGGACCTTCAAGATCATCTAGTCCAACCATCATCCTATCACCATTACTACCCACTAAGCTACTAAACCATATCTTGTAGCACCAAAACCATATCTTGTAGCACCAAGTACTGTAGTTCTGCCCTCGCGGACCGAAAGGCAATCATGGTGCAGCAGAAGCAGGCTCCTCGCCGCGCTGGTCCCGCTGCACGGTGCTGCTGGGGACGGCGCAGCCCCGCCGGGGGCCAGCAAAGCCCCAGCCCCAGCAGCACGCTGCTCCGGCGCGATCTTATCTGCTGAGTGCAAGAGATAAAAATCTGTTCACATAAAAATTTAGTGCACTGCCTGGATGTTTTTTTTTGTTACTGTTTTTTTGTTGGTGGTGGGTTTTTTTGCTTTTTTTTTTTTAAAAGAAAAACAGAAAATGTGTCGGAGCTCTCTGGGAAGTGCTGCTTTTCACGTTTCCACGCTCAGCAGTGTGAATTTGTAGTGAGGCTACCAAAGCCACTGTACAGCTGCTACATAAAATCAGCCTCATTTCCAAATGTCCCGATGATTCAAACATGCACCAATTGGAAAACACAACTGCACAATTAATAAATATCCCCATTTAAATTCCTGTGGTTTGTGCGACCAGTCCAGAGCCCTGCTTTGACAGGAAGGTCTCCCGGCCTGTGCCTCTAACCCCGGACAAATTTCCAGCCAGTTAAAAAATCCACATGGTTCACTTGCAACAGAGCGCGACAGAAACTGAGGTGTAAAGGGGAGATGTAAGAGCCTGCAGAGAATCGCAGGAAACATGGTTTTTGTGACATTTTCCAAGAGACCAACTTGGGAAGGAGGGGAAAGGAGAAAAGATACAAGTTTCTTACAGAGCATAACTACCTCCAGAAACAGATGGAGTTGCCCTTGTTTCTCTCATTACTTACATGGAAATATTTTTCATTACAAGAAGGTGCAGTGTGCCACTGAGGTAACTCTTGATGCAAATATCCAATAGACAGAAAATATTTTTTCATTGCAACACAGTTCAGAAAAAACACCGGCAGAGAACAGGGATTGACTTCAACCAGCAAAATCAGGTTGTGCCGATCTCCACAGGGATTCTTCAAGTGAGAAAACCTTCTTTCCTCTGTGGCTTTTGCTTGAAATTGCACATTTTGAAGGGGATATTTAAAAAAAAATCCATTTGTTTCTAGGCAGAGGCTAACAACACATTTATTCTGGTCTTGTAGGCGTTCCTCCATGAAAGCAAACAGGTATTTGCCAACAGCATTAGGCAAAATCCTTTTGTTCTGATCCTTTTTCTCAATGCAGCAAGCACAGGCAATGCCAGCGGGGCCTTGCCGCACCTTCCAGGCTGCTCCGTCCCCATCTCCCAGCCGGTCCCCAGGACACGAGCTCCTGCACCGCTGTTCCTGCCAAGGTAAGCACCTTGAGTGGAGTGGGGAGCTCACACAAATGCAAAGCTCAACCACGCCATTTGAAAAGCAGCGGTAAAAGAATGGTTGCCTTGACAGGAAAAACAGCCCCAGGCCCTTGCTCTCCTGGATAACCAAACGTCGCGTAACGACAGCAGCATCACAGCCAGGAGACAGAAAGTGCAGCTAAAACACCAATGCCTCCCTCCAAGTTGCACCAGCTGGCTTGAAGCAGAAAATAAACCACGACAGAAGGCCTGCTCCAAGGATGAAAAGTGCTGATAGCAAATCCTCCGCGACCCAGAAGTGATCCCACAGCCCCAAAACACCGGGACACGGCAGCGCTCTGTGGTCATGCAGGGAGCCCCTCCAAGCCCAGGTCCCCACCTGACAGCTGGACGCAGCCTTCTGCGCGAAGAGTGTGCGCGTGTCGAACCCTCGCACAGCCACCATTGCATACTTTTAAAGTTATTCTCATCCAACCAGAGTGCAAATCTGCAAAACATCTGCAGATTGTTACCAGATAATCAGAAAGAAGCTCTATAACCGTGGGATAACAGGGACATATCACTTCTTCATTCTTTCTCTGTTCATGGGTCTTAACATCTCTTTATCTTTGTGCCTACCTACTGTAACAACACACAGAACAGTTTCCTTGTGTCTTGTACTTTTAAAAGTTTTCAGGCCTTGCTATTGCCATCTTTTTCCAGGCTGAAGATGTTTGGCCCTTAAGCTTGGCCATACATTTTCTTTTGTTTTAATGAAACAACGCCTTTCATCATCTGCAAATGAAAGACCATTTCAACTTAAAAAAAAAAAGAAGCCAGAATAGCATTTCCTAATCTGGAACCAAATGAAAAATTATGCTTTGATCTACAGTTGTTTTTTTATTTATTTCTTTGCACAGGTGAGACAGCCAAGAAACAACCCTCTGGTGGTAAAGGAAAGCAAACCCAATGCAACCAAAGCTAGCGTATGTAGGACTTTGATGGTGTTGCATTTTCAGAACTGGGCCTGCTACCCCAAAATCTCCTGATGGGCCTGCAAGTGCAGGTAAGTCCCTCTACGCTCACCTTCGTTCTCTCCTGTTGTTCCTCTCACTGTATGCATGCACAAATTCTGCTGCAAAGTTGGCCCCATCTTTATTACAGGTTTTTAGTTCTCCTGCATATAAATAGCACTAAGAATATACGACTAAGCAGGGAAAAAAAACTCCTCTCCCCCGTATTATTAGCGAATCTGGGTCAACAAGTCTGCAACTCTAGTAACAAATTCTTAGACTCGGTTCATGAGAGACAGAGCAAGAGCGAGCGGGAGAGAGATGGAGAACAAGCAGGGTTCGTGTCATAATCCCTGCTTAAGTCCTTCGGTGCAAGCGATGAAAGCAGCAGCGTGATAGATGGGGAGCCCTGGAAACAGTGCAGCTTATTGTAATCCGTTACGTGGCCTCGGCACCCTGGCCCACTGGCTCGTGTTGCTCAGAAGGCCACGCTCAAGAGCCAAAGAGCTCTGAAAGATGTCAGGGATTTGAAAGTCATAAAACATGGGATGCAAAACTAGATGAAACTTTTGTCTACTGGCTAAAGATAAAAACATCTTGTCAAAATTAATCAATCAGCCGATCTTACTATAAATAGATCTTATTGGAAATTTTTGGACTATGTTCACTAGTATACTGCATGTGCAAAGCGTATGACTTCACACGCCAGGAGAGCAAACCTGTGCTTCTTACTTGATGTATTATGTGTTTGCAAAATTGTTACCTTCTTTATAAAGTCGAGGATAACGTGGGGAGAGCAGAGGGCTATTAACTCACTTCATCTTCTAGTCCTGAACTCAGCATCCATCACGCAGGCTGGGAGGTGATCAAAAGCAGTAAGAAATAAGCAACGCACATCTGTTTAAGCAACTCCACAAATGGTTCCTGAGGACGGCTGCGCTAGGAAACTAAATATTTTCCAAGTCTAAATGCTCAGCTTGTCTGTCAGTAACTAACGTATGCATCATTGTGATTTACTATGTTCGCTGTTTTCCAGAAGCAGACAATAAAGCGCGCCATAAGGCAGAGAGCACTGGAAGACCTAACGCTTCAGGCTGGGCAAACTGGTCTGCGGGAACGAACTCAGCTGGGGACCCAAGGATGGGAGGAGAGGAGCAGAGGGGGGGAAACCCTCATGTTCTCTCAGGTGGTTGAGTCCTGCTTTGTTTTACTAAAAGCACACAGAAATGGGGTATTAATGTCTAATCTCCAAGGATTTACAATGCTAAACTGTTTTTTTTCCAATGGCTGTTACTTTGGGCAAGTCTGGAGCCCACTCCCATCTTCTGATGAATCATGTTTCTTAAATCTAGTGCATTGTGCTCACTGCCTGTTAAATCCAGCTTAGAAGGCCAACATCCAAGGCTCTCTCTTCCAGCAGTGGTTCTGCTGTTATGTCATGCACCATTTTCCTTGTGCATTCCCTTTTTCCACAGCCTGATTCGAGGACAGTCCCACGGCACCTGTGTCGGGGCGCTTCTTTCTCCAATGACTGCTCTACAGTCATCAGAGGAGAGAGATTTCTGTCTTGACTGTGCAACATGGCTCAAATACAGATTTTCACAGAGATATTCTTAATTTCATGGGATATTGTGCCACTGGGGTCTGTCTCACAGACACCGACTGCAAACACAGCCTAAGTGCAACCCAAGGACCCACCCCAGCAGTGGTGCTGGCGGGGCTGCTGGTGCCCCCAGGCTGGAGGACCCCCTTGCTGTGTCAGGGGGACACCCAGTGTGTGTTACCCGTTCGGCACACTGCACGGGATCCTAGTCAGAGTATTTTTCACAGACGAAAAAACGAACCTGGGTTTGTCTCGTTGTCCCCAGTTTCTCTCCATTCATTAATTCCTAACTTCCGAGACAACTTTTTTTCTCCTACAGATAGCATAAACAGCTCAGAATTTTTTTTTCAGAGCAGTGCTTTATGTTTAAAACCCATCGTTTTGAAGCAGTGTTTTCTTTTCCCAGGCATGACAGAGATTTGTTGAAGAGTTACGAGAGCATGTGACTGGTGTAATCGCTGACATTGAAACAGTCCATGCCCCCAGCCTCTCCCCTGGCCGCCAGCGGAGCACGTAACGACCATTAATGCAAATAGACTCCCTCTTTCCATCAAATCTCTTTTCTTCTGACCAGCTGTACCAAGTCATCTGCACCGGGGATTTATAAATAGTGACCATGTCATTCCAATGTTAATGGCTTTTAATGAAATTGGAGAATGAAATGCATTCCCTTTTAATATCCTCAGCACAGCAATTTTATTCCATCCCAGCATTTCAATACAAGGCTCATGGAAAGAGTGCTGTAGCTTGACATATCCTTCCCATCAGCCCATCAACATGTCGCTTACAACACAGGCAGGAACAAAGAGAGGGAAAGAATTTTGTTGTCTCTGATGCGGGAAACCCACCCATCCCCTACAGACGCACCAGGAGGGACGCTTGTGAAACAGGAATAAAAAAAACATGTGAAAAACAGTAGAGGTGACTTAGCCTAGCTTTTGATTCCATTGTTCTCTGCAAACACCCTAAAAGCCAGTGTTTACATTGCCTTCACCACTCTGAATTCGGACTGTACACAATTTATACTTATTCCCTTCCCACCTCCAAAAAGCCTGTTTGGAGACCGGCCAGCCCCCGAGACGTGCTGTCAGATCCCCCCGCTCTGTGCGTGCATCTACAGCTGAGCCCGCGCTGAGCTGGGCTGCGCGATGCTGGAGCTGAGACGTGCTGCGAGCCGAGGGTGCCTTCTGTTCTCAGTAATAACAGGAGAAAACTTTCACATAAGCATCGAAATTGTTCAGAGACGGGACTGCGAAGGAAGAAAAACTGCAGATGAAGAGCGAGAGCAGCGCTCAGAGTGCTGTTACGGGAGCAGAAAGGAGAGCCAGGCCATTCATTTTGGCTTTCAGCTTTTTCCAAGAAAGACTCGTGATAAAGGGAACAAACCTGCTATTTTTCTTTGCTTCAGATTTGTTACAGAAGCCGCTGTCATCTTTATCTCCTTTATACATAGTGGTTCTAAGTTTTGTTGTTTTTTTTTTCCTCCTAATTACGACTTCTCTATAGACAGAGGACAGGAAAGAATTCAGTTTAAAAGAAAAAACGGCAGAGCTATTTCAGTCCAAACAGGGATGGATAACCAGAGAGCCATTAGACATAACAGCGGCACCCATACAGGGCTTTTGATCTGTCCCAAGGGAGCCGCAAAACCATAGGAAAAGGGGAAAAAAGGCCTCTAGGAAGATGTTCCTTCCAGCAGCCCTGCTCCCAACATGGTGCAGCATTTTTAAACGTTGTCCATAGTTCCCTTTATATTTACACACAGTTTAAACAGTGATCTGGCAGAGAGAGGGGAAAATGCTTTGGGAGGAACGCATGGCTGAGGAAGCTAAATAAAGAAGTGGCCAGGTCTTCAATCATCCTATATTTTATATATACAAAGGCTGTGATTCCACTAAGCTTTTCAGAAACAACATGTAAAGAATCCAAAACAGGGCAAAAGGATGGGGATAACTGGTTATAATTAAATTGAGGGGGGGAAAGCACAGCTCTTCCACTCTGCCAGGAGAGTTTCCCTGCAGGAATCGCAAAGCACAGAGGGAATGCTGGTGGTGGGAGCTCTGGCAGATTATAGGCAACTCCACGGTGGAGGTTTGGAAACGGAGCCTCCGCCTGGGCGAGGGGCTGGGACGGGGCTGGCGGGTCCAGCCTGCGCCAGCAGCGTTGGTGCCCAAGGTCACCACCACCTCCCGTCAGGGGGCTTTTACACCGAGACAACACGGGCCGAACCCCTTCCAAGCGATCTGAGGGGCCGCTGACTGCCACGGCCCGAGCACGTCCAGCCCGCGGCGCAGCAGCTCTCCTTGTGCTCACGGCTCGCATCCCGCACACGGTCACTCTTGCCGCAGCGTCTCCCCCAGTTTGGGTGCTTCTTACCAAGAAATGCGCGTTCTGTGCTTCCAGCTTTGTCACACAAGCAAATTTTTTCTGGGCTGCATCTCAGCATTTTATTTTCTTCCTCTCTTTCTAGCTTTTCATCCTTCCCTGTCCCAGCACTTGCTGGATGTTTTAGCAGTTGCTCTAAGTAAGTTAATTTCTGCGTGCCCTGCACATCCATACTGTTCTTGGTTCTTCTCCCTTCACTCCTTTTTTCTCAAGTCATCTACTGACATTGCAGTTTTCCATGATTTTTCTGATCTCATCACAGCTAGAAAGCAGGATGATTTGTTAATTATTTTTGGAGTCTTCTCCATCCAAGCTAGGGATTTTTTTTTTTTCTTTATAATGAGTCTTTTCCTTGCCTCTCTTTGCAGAAGCTTTTTTTATGGCAGCATTCCCAACTGCTCAAATCCGCTTCTCTACTTGAAGACAGAGCTTGGGTTTAACCACCGCCCCAGCAAGATTGGAAGAGATGGGTTTTAAGCAGACCAAAGAACTTAAACTTTGCAGCAAAAGCTCCCGCAATTCAATTGCAGATGGATGTTATGTCAGGGAAAAGGAGACAGTGGTGGAGAATCCTTTCAGATATCACAAGTAATGTAATTCTGAATGTAAGGAATAGCTGGCTTTGCTCACTATGCCATGATTCTGCAGTGTTTTAATCTTTAATCTTTAATCTTAGGTCTTCTGCTGTGCTGAACATTTGACCTCGTCATCATAAACATGCAGATGGGACTTCACCCAGCTAAGGTACAGTCCAACCTGTACAATTATAGTTCATATTTTCCTGGCTGTTTTAGTCAATGTTCAGATGAAGCTATAGCTTTTTCTAAATACATGACATCTTCAGAAATAAAGCTGGAAGTCTTAAAAGGTGGTGGTGGGGAGTTCTTTGCTGGTCCAGAAGCAGAGGAAAACGTTCCACTAAAATAGGTGCATCTTTTTTTCCTCGGTTGAAACTTTTTAAAATGCGTAGTCTTCTGCTGTGCTACAAAGCCAGTTTGAGAGATGGGTGGTTGTGCAACACTTGGCTGCTGCATGGCTGAGCTGTGAGATCCTTTTCCACGATATTTACAGGAATTAATAAGAGGAAACAAGAGCCACTTCAAGACGTTAAACTGTCCAAACAAAAGAAAATATAGTCATACCATTACTGGACACTCAATGACCTCAGCCCCTTTCTTAGCTCAAATGCCTTCAATTATTTCAACACAAGAAGGATTTGTGCAAGAGAGGTTTATTTTTAAGCCTCCATGTCAATCTTCTTAACACCAGCAGGATTTGATCCCAGCACACCTCAGTCAACATTTTTCTCCCTTTACACTCCCTTTGTAGCACCACAGCCAGGAGACGATGAAGTCAGGTGAAACACAGAAATCTGGAGATGTGAGACATTTCTTTGCAGTGCTGAAGATAAAAGCCAATTCTTTTTTTCCTTTGGCCAAAAAAAGGCCAAAGCACTTTGTAGCTCCCTCCCTCAGAGGAAGGAATCGCTCCCAAGAGATGGGAGCTAATGTGTGAATTATTCAGCAAACAAACAGCCCTGCAACCTCAAAAGCGATCGCATGTGGACGCTTGCCTGCCAGGGGAGGCGCAGGCAAAGCAAAGCACTGGTTTTCATCATGTTTTCCCACCTTTTTGAAGGGGAGCTTGGACCATCGTTCAGCAGAGCACACTCAGTCAGTAACCTCAAAACAGTTTGCCATGGAGGTGCAAGTTGCTGTTATTTTTATAGCTGGTTTAAATTTTTTGTATTCTTCATAGATCACTTACACCGATAAAATCCCACTGTATGGTCAACCAGCACATGCCTTACTTACTACAGAGTTGGAAATTTTAGAAATCCCAAATGAAACAACATAAACAGCTGTCTAAAACCTCCAGTTTCCACCCAGATGACTCTTGTTTCAATTAACAGAATCAAACTTTAATTCAGAGTCAGTCACTGGCCCTGTTTGGATTTACTTGGAAAAATACACCTATAAATCACAAGTGAAAAACTGTGGAGGGAAAGAATTTGTTTCTCTTTGGGTGGTTCCTGGGGTTGGTTGTTGGTTTGTTTTTTTTTTTTTTGCTTTGTTTTTTGGTAGAGCACAGTTTTATTACCAGACAAAAACTCTACAATCCTGTGCTGACAGCTGAGAGCCTCTGATGGCTCCAGCCACAATAAACCCAGGCAGTGGCCGGGATACACGCTGTCCCTTGGCTTCTTCGAAACACAGGGCACCGAGCATCTCCCAAGCTGCGTGACACTCCCAGGGACTTCTGAGCTGGAGACGTGTGGAAAAAGGGATGCCAAACGTATGGAAAGACTGAATCCACTAAAATGGACCCACACGAGGGCTCCCTCCCAGACCCGAATCCTCAGGACGCTTGGTGTTACTGGTGTCACCGCTCAGAGCAGCGTCTTGAAATTCGCAGGCTGCACACATCTGAGAAGTGCTGTGGAGAGCTGCAGGAAAGCCCTCTTGTAAGCGACTCACCCACTGCAGCGATCTGCTGCTGGCAGAGGAAGGGGAGCGCTCGGCTTCCCCGACACCTCCCCGCACGTCCCCCAGTGCCCGCCCAGCCCCTGCCAGCACATCAAGGAATTGGCTTCAGCTGAAGCGGATTGCACTCGAGATATCTAAAAATAGCGTTGAAAATCATCTCAATGGCAGTGGCCAACGTCTGCCCTGGCACAGCTCCGCCAGGGAGCGGCGGTGGCCAGAGGTGACGTTGGTGGCACAGGTCCATGGAGGGCTTCCAGCGCCGCGTGGGTCACAGCAAGGTGTGCACGCACTTTGGTACGTGCCTGGGCTTCCCCGATGGACACGCAGACCAGGGCACTTATCGCCCTTAGCCAGGGAAACCAGCCGGCCGCTGGCGAGAGCTGCTGGAGCTGAGAGAGATGCTTAAAGTGCTGGTTCCCAAGGAGAAAGCCCTCTCGTCAGCACCACTGCAGTTTTTTTCAGACAGAGCCTGGGACCCGGGACCAGCAAACCTGCGAGCAGACAGCCCCAGGGCAGCAGGTGCCTGCCTGACCGCCACGCATTCGGGGACACCTTCCAGCTCAGCCCCTCCGCACGCAGAGCTCGGCGAGGATGAGACAGCGCCGTGCCCTCCAGCACCCCTTCAGGTTTCTCCAGGCCACCCCAGCGAGGCAGCATCAACAGCAGAAAATTTAATGCCGTTTGTAAAGCACCAGAAGCCCTTACCTGGACGCAAGCAGTCCCACACGGTCACGAATTAACGGCAGACGCAAGCTCTCTGGCTGCACGGCTTCCTTGGCTCGGAGCACTGGTAGGCAAGATGCTGCAACAGGGCATCTTGCCAGCCTGAGCCGGTGCCCAGCAAGGCAGGGCTGCTGGCGGGGTGACACCAGCGCACCCTCCCCAGCGCGGACCCAGCCACGCCGGGCACCGCGAGGCAGCACCGGGGAGCCCCCCGGCACGGGGACGCGAGTCCTCCAGTACCGCACCCGGCACACGCCAGTGCCCAGGGACCGTGCCCGTCGTTCCGTCTTTCTCCTCTGCCATATGTCGACGCCTCATTTCCCATAGCGCTAACTGCTGAATTTGAACATTTTCTGCAGCTCCCCGTCCTGTGACAGCAGGGCTGGCCCGTGGCCTTCTGGATGAGGAGATTTCTTCCTCCTCTTTGTCAGACCTAAATGACCCCATCGGGGAAAGCCCCGGTGCAGCGCATGCACCCAGGGTGGCACGGGGCCAGCGAAAGGATGGAGCTCAGCGCGCAGCTCTGCCCCGAGCATCCCCAACACGGCCCTGCTGTCACTCCCCAGCACGGATGCCCGGGCAGTGCCACGTCCACACCCCAAACACCCCTCCAGGGCAGCAGAGTGGCGAGCTCTAAGGCAGCTTCGCTCCCTTCAGCAACTCGTCTTTCATTTCCACAGACAGACACAAGCCAAAACTAGTGCTCCCAATGCCGGTGCTAGCCCCAGGGAGAAAAGGTTATGAAAAAGGAAAAGACGGGGAGTTTTGGAAGAGCGCTGCTTGGTAGGGCAGGTGATGAGTCTGCTGCGATGAACGACAGCTGGAGACACAACCGCTCCTAAGTGATGTCCTGGCTCAGCACAGGAATATCAGCACAGAAAGGGAAAGCATCCTCGGCACTGACCTACTTAACGCTTCTCCCCATCACCTTGAGTTCGTCTGAAAGGAGGAAACGAGAACTGCTGGAGATGCAGGAGGCAGGGAGCAAATCAGAGAGGGAAAAAAAATGGTCAGGGTCCAAAGGCACAGGAGAAAAGCTTCTCCTTCCTTCTGAAACTGTCTCATGCACTCAGACCTTTAAGCTCATCTCAAAGAAAAATCTGAGACACTGGCTAAGGGCTGCATGACATGGTCTGGTGATTGATCCTGCTGGCATGCCCACCGGTTTCAGTATTTACAGGAGTACAGGCTTTTGCGCAGGTATACAAACATTTACTAAATACAAATACATATAAAAAGATGGATTGAAAATAGTTTGTTTTAAAATAAGAAGCGGTTTTGACCTCTCTGCAAGGAACATGCCTCTGCCCTCTTAGAGACGGCCAGCAGAATGCCTGAAGAGGGTGGAAGAGATCGTAAACATTTCCAGGGAGCTTGGAAGCAAATTTTTTTTGCTGTTTTGCTTCTAAAACTATCTTTTAATATTTCTAAGAGCAAGAGATATTTCAAAATAACAACACCTTGAAACTCAATTTTGAAACTGAGCTAATTTTTACTGAAAATAAATTTTAAAAGAGAAAAATGCAAACACTTCTATTAAGTGATAAATTCCAGCTGTTTCACGTGGGGCCTGCGTTTCAGGGCAAAAGAGCTTCCCAAGGCGTTTTACTAACCGAGCCTCACAGCGTCCTTGTGAGGCAGACGAGACTTATTCAATGTACCAATTCCGAAATGGAGCACGGGGAAGGGAGCTCCTGAGTTCATTTTCGGAGCCTGCAGCAGAGGCAGGAGCTCAGAACTGCGGGGGTCCCCAGCCCGGGCACCCCCGTAATGCAAAAGGGAAATAACCTGCAGTGCTGCTAGGAAGTGCTGAGAGCCGTCACAGCTCTTGTTTGAGGGGGAAAGGGACTGTTTTAACCAAATCACTAACTGTGAATATTAAGCATTAAGTTTTGAAGTTCAGTTTGTAACTACTCAAGCTTCCATTATTGTTCTGCTCAGTGAAATCAAACTCTCCAGACAGCATCTGTCAATCTGATTATTATGTCGTTAAATGGGGGAGAAAAAAAATTGTTCTCTCTCACCTGCGAAAAACCGTCTGTGCTTTGTAATTTGTTGCCTTGATAAATTTAATTTACTTCAGTTTTCCTTTCTAGATTTGGCTGGTCAAGTTAAACCATAAAGATTATTCATGGAAAAGCAGCCATAGCTGGTTACTAGGATACAAAAAATCACTCAGTACGTTTCTCCAATGAATAATCCCAGCAGAACACACACAAATTCAATAAATTATGAATTTCTCTTTCTCTTTTGCATAAACAGTGGGGTTGCAGAGGTATTTCTTGGAACCTTTTAAAATAAATTAATATCTTAATTACCATGCAAAAGCAAAGCAAACAGAAGCGATAGCCCCGCCTTGCAGGTGAGCTGCATCCTTTGTCTAGACATGAAAGTTATTTTGGAACAAAGCAGGGTGCAAACGGACAGCAGATTCATTATTGCCAGTACCTATGTGCCGACACTGGTATTTGGCATGCTCACATGCCTTTTCAAAGAGGATAACATAAGCAGTAGACCGAGCTAATTTGGAAGAAGGTATTCTTGTTTCAGAAAAATCTCCCATCCTGAACAATTCCATGTATACAAAAGGTCTTACACAAAAGCATCTGCTGCCAGACTGCTGAGCCTACAAGGTGAAGCGAGAGAGAAGTTTTCCTACACAGGGCGGCAGCTGCCAAGCCAGCCCATAGGAAGCCAGCATCCCCACAGCAGCACAATCGCCACTGTGGATGGGTAAACACTGTTCAAAGTGCAATCAGACCAGGGCTGCCTCGAAGTGTCTGTCACTCGGACGTGTGCGTCACTCAGACACTTCTGGAAACGACACCCAAAATCAGGGGATTGATTTTGGATACTTAATGGCATTTGGTCTTTTTTTGTGTGTGGTTGTATTTCGCTTTATCTTTTCCTAGCCCTCATACTATCCCCGAATAACAGCAATCCCCAGGCATGACTCAGTACAGACTGCTGCTCAAGGCCGTGGTATTTAAAGACACACTATAGGGCCTGTTGGCTACGATCAGTTTTTATAAACTTTAACCGAGATGGATTTCCTTGAGATTCTGACTTGTGAAGCATCTGTCCTTCTCGCCCTTTCCCTTTGATCACATCGGCAGCACAAGAAGTGCTGGTATGCTGCTGGCAGATCACACGGCGGTTGCTATTTAAGATTCACAAATCAGATGCCAGCGTGAAGATCTGCCTCGTACTCTTCAGAGGACATCTCCCTTCCAGAAGATTTCAGCCAAAATGCCTGGCGTACCGAAATATTCGCAAGCCCTCTCCCATGCAAGTGCAGGGAAGCTCCGCGTGCACCAAGCTCCCCCTCTGGCGCATCGCCAGAGAACAGCCCCTTACAGAGGTGTCCCTTGGGAACACCTACTTGGCAGGAGCCTCCAAGGATTATCGAGCCCACCCTCACCCGCTGATGGGCCCAGTTTCACTAACGTCGCTCCCAGCTGATGAGTAATAAACTTGTTCGTTAAGACCTCCAGTGATACAGATCGCTCCAGTTTTCCGTGCTCCACCAAGACTTTGCTTCGGTGTTAAGCTGCCCGCTGCCTTCTGGAAAGCACGTGCTCCAAGGTGCCGGTCCGGTCTCCTCCCAGAAAACCAGTATGCACTGCAGCCTTGGCTGGTCCCCTCCGCATCTTAGCAGCAATTTTGGCCACCATCAGGACACCGGGCCAGGCAGCCTTTTGCCTGTCCCGCGAGGTCTGCCTGGCCCAACGGGGAACCTGGCCCCGCTCTTCCTGCCAGATCCCAACCTCCGCTCCGCTCAAGTGTTTTCTGTCACCAAAAAAAGCTCTATCCAACCGTGTCAAGTTCAAGGCCCCAAGAAATTGCAATTTCCCCTCATTAGGAATTATGCTTTCAACCTTAGCATCGCACCAAGGAGATAACTTCTGAACTCCACTCCATAAATTACAGAGCACGCTAAGCTGAGAAGCCAGTGCCCCAATGAGACCAAAACAGATAACAGGCTGAGAAAAGCTGTTGCCACAGTGTTAGTTATCGCTGAGGAAAAGAGAGATAAACCTGAATGAAATTATTTCATTTCTGCTGCCAAATGGGATATTCTATCTTTTATCTTTGGCTTGTCAAGCAGGGTTTGGCAGATTTAACATTCGAGTTATGGAGGAGGGCAAAAATCAAACAACTATTTTCCCTGACATTTGGAAACCTGATGGAAAACTTTCGCTCAGGGAAACTCTCTCTTGACTGACTTCCCTGTGTTATTATACAGGCTATGAAAAACAGAGATTTGCTTTTATGTGGTCTATTTATTTCTCCCACGTAGCCATAAGACATTATACCTTCAGGAGTGCAATCACGAGAAAACAGGAGTCACGGACAAATGGATGGTTAAAATAGGACAATTCCTAAAATACAAAAGTCTCATTATTATGTAAATATCCACACTGAAACAAACAAACAAAACCTGTTATATGCAAGCATCTAGCAAACAACTCTACAAACACGACTGCATCCATCTTTCTCCCCTCAAAGAACCAGTAGCTCTTAAAAAATCCTAAATGTGATTTCTCTGCTGTACTGAAAAGCTTTGAAATGCAGTTAAATGGCTTTTCTTAAAAGAGTCTTCCTGTGTAATTCCAGCAGCAAGCAAGAAGCCTTTTCTTACGTTCTGATTCAGTTTCTTTATGCCCATGCTGTTGGTGTAGAAAGGAAAAAAAAGGTATGGTTTTGCTGGAGCAGGGGAAGGGATGGGGTCTGTTCCTCTCGGTGGGAGATCTCTGAGCTGCTCCACTGCCAGAGGTCTGAAAGAATGGGAGAGAAAAAACTCCCGGGAGCAAAGCAAGCCCTGCTTACAGAAAGCAGAGGAAGACATCTCCCTGGACACAGAGGGAAAAACAAATTAACAAGCCAGAAATCATTTTCCCCTCCCTCACTCCGCCCCAAAGACCTGCTTCATCTGTTCAGACACCAGGAATTTAATGTTCCAGCACTCAGTGGCTGAGACAACAGGGCAGCCAGGTCTGAAGAGAGGAGCTGGCACAGGTAGGCTCAGACACAGCTTTCAACCAGACATCTCAGTGCCGGTGATTCATGCTTTCTAACGTATAGCAAAAAAAACCACAGCCATCAACAAGATGTGGAAAAAAACAGAGAAAACAGCATCTCCTTCCCACTGAGCACGCCATCCCCATGACACACACCTTATCTGAGGGCCCGCCGGGGAGGGACTGCCCCGGCTCACACCTCTGGGCAGCCCTGCTGCATTGGCAGCAAGCAACCAGCTGGGATGGGGAGCTTTGCAGGGAGGTGGCGGGACCTAAGGGCATCGGGGCCACCAAAACGGGCACGTGGGCCACAGACACCAGGGTCAGCCCCTCCAGGATGCAGCAGGTGAGTGACACCAAGAGCCAGGGTGCAGAAACTGCCTACACGGGAAGACGAAACAAAATATGGAAGTGCTCCTACAGCAAAACTTCCTCCAGCTGCCACAGACAGAAAAGCCTCCCCAAGACTGGACATCGAGCCAGCTCCCTTCCCACAGCCCCGCGGGCTCCCACCTCTTTCTGCAGTTGTGGGTAAGTAAGCGTGCATCTGCCCTCCGGGTACAGCCTGCAAAACAGTTTGCCGTTTTGATGCCAGGAAGCCCCAGACGAGCGTGTGGCCAAGGAGCTCATGAGGAGTCGGGAAGGTGCAGGCGTGAGTCAGCCCCGCGGTTTGGCTGCCGCGGCAAGGAGCAACAGCAGGCGCGGGAAGCCAGAACGCTCAGGGCGCAAGAACGGAGATGAACAAAGGGGATAAGGCAGATGGGAACCCGAAGAGAAGAGATGGGGGAGATTGTGCACACCTGCCCCAGAAGGAAGCTGAGATGAGACCTGACACGCGTTTCAGGGGACCACACCTGGCCTCATCGCATCTCACCGCTCAAGAAGCCACCCCAGCAAACAAGCCCCTGCTCCCGGGCTCTCACCAGCTCTCTCCCTGCCTGGGTCAGCAGATTTGCTTCCCTGCTTCACTCCTGAACCCACCCCATCCATCACAGTGACACGCATACTCCACCTTAGGAAAGCCCGCTCTTATTTTAGCCACCGACCGGCACAGACAGGCTCTGCAAACAATGGGATGCTGATGAGAAACAAAATGTTTCCTTTCAATGCAAACTGTGCAGAAGGACACTGACTGTCCAAAAGTGCAACTCAGAAACTAAATCCAACGGGGCTAACGAGGACCAAGGTGCTTATTTTCATTCCTAATTGAAAAGTCATGAACGCGATATGCAAGGAGGATCCTTACTAGAATGGGAAGAAAAGCACGGCATAAGCTTCCAAGTGACTCATCCTTTTCCTGTCAGGTAAACATTAATGCCTGCACATTCAAACTTCACTGCCTAAAATTAAACACCTTAAACACACTTAAGCACCTTCATAGGTTGTCAAATTTTATCGTGCTGGGAAGCAGCAATTTCCTTTGCCTGCGGTGAGGGTTCTCTAAGAGCTTTGCCTACAACCACAGACTTAGGTGTGTGATTTTAAGCTATACTAGGGTCAGATGGTGACACACAGGTCCTTCCTACCTGCCGCAATTATCTAGAGAAATAAAAGAGGAAAAAGTGCCGTTTACCAGATATCCCAGCTCTTCAAAAAGCAATTCCCCTCCAGAGCGTAAACAGTAAAATAGAGGCAAAGGCACCTGAACACCACTGTGCAGCCTGAGAGCAGAGAGTAACAAAACGTGTTCTCGCCTTAATGACACACTTGGCACCGCTCTGCGTGTGTCTGACAGCACAACTGGCCATGGGGCATGACACACGGCTCCTCTTAGCACTGCCTTGAGAGGTGATGTCTTCCTGGATTCGAGTACTGCTGCTTGTACAGTCTCACCAGCCTGGATGCCAATGGTAGCACTGAATTAATCATGCCAGTTGGCTGTGGCACATTTTTGGGTATGTGCTGTGCAAGGCTGTTTAAAGATAGTCCTCAGTATACGATCAACCTGTTCCAGCTCTAAATCACAGTGAAGGCTAAGCAGTTTCACAGGTTTCCTTTTGAAGAGTGGAAAAGCAGAAAGCTACAAAAGAAGCAGTGAATTAATCTATTTTTTGCACTTCTGTGACCTTTTTCCTGGAGATGCTTCATGTCTGCATGTTAATTAATTAACTCTCGTATACCCATGTGGGCCAAACAGTGTTGTCTACCTCCCTTACATACAAAGCAAGACACCGTATGACAAAGACACTTGCTCAAAGGTGACGCAGGGAGTCAGCAGCAAAAACAGTGACAGACTCTAGAAACCTCAACTCCCTGACTGAGAGAGGCAGGAAAACAGGCAAACAGGACTGTTACTGAGGCAGGATTAACACCTGCAATCCTGGAGTTGAACCAAACCCAAACCAAAAACTGGTCCGAACAGGGATCTTTTTCACTCAGACCAGAACTACCTGAAGTGTTATTTTGTAGTTTTGTTGAAGCCAAACTGGAACCAAACCAGAAACCTTACTGAGCTGACTCCCTGCTCACAATACCGATAACTCCTCCTACAGCGCATCACTAGCAACTAAAGAGGGAGGAGGGACAAAAGAACAAACCTAAACAAAAACACTTCTTGAAGCTGAGATTTTACCCCCTGGAAAAGGCAGCTAGACCTTTTTCCATTAAGCGGTCTTTGCTACTTATTTCATTCAAAAGTAGGTACATTATGATAACAGTATACTAAAAAGGATATACAGAAACATCATCTTTTACCCACAAGCTAAAAATTCCTGCTGCTCTGCTGTAACTGGGACCATCACCATTTTGCAGCTGATTCAGAGATGGGGCACCAGCCTGAAGAAGGTCAAAACTTGGGATTTCTGACTTGCTGAGAAAGGGCTAATTATTAAAAGCATTGATCTTAAGAATACAAAATAATTTACAGAAAATAAGAGATGGAAGCCATTTCTCCGAGAACAAGCCCCATTCTCCCTCGTGTTTACCAGACACAAATGCCACTCATACTTGGTATTCCTCACAGTTGTGAGAAAGGCTGTGGGAGAAGCGCTGCAACCAGATCCGAGCCGGACTCTTAAAAGGGAATTTGGCTCCTTTGTTAAATACCAATGGCCCTATTTGGGCCAGGATCAACAACTGCATCCCAACTGCAAAGTCCTTCACTCGCGCTCCGGCTGGCGAGTGCCTCCGGCCCTCCCTGCCCTCCTGCGGCAGCAGCTGTCCCCACTTTGCCAGACCACGACCAGGACACTTGCTGCTTGCCCCACGGTCCCTAGATGCTCCTCCTTGCTATCTCCCACACCTTCCAGCTCCATGTAAGGGCTTCTCCGGGTCAGGGGAATTTTAACCTCTCCGAGCCTGCCCGTCCTCAGGTACCGCGGGGGTCCCTGCTTCCTCGTGCCATCATCTAGCTGCTAACCCTGTACAAGGAAAGCAATTAGCACGGGGAAATTAGCACAACGGTGGGGTGCGGACGCGTGTTGCTCGCTGCCTCGCTCACCAGTGAGTTAGCTCAAGAGAGCAACTCCTGTACGGAGCACCGCAGGTAGCCGCGGCCGCGGCACCGCACCAGGGCCACGAAACCCCACGCCAGCGTGCCATGCATCCGCCACCGACATCCGCTCGGCCTCCCAGCCCGCTCTGCAGGTCAGGACAAGTTCCGCCCATCGACTGCAATGCTGCACACCTAGTTTTTCACCTGTAGGAGACAGAAAAACGACGTGCCTCAATAATCAAGAATTCGCTCTTGCCTAACCGCCTGCCCACAAATTATCTTGAACAATGGGCAGGGGTAAGGAGAGGGAGGCAAAAAAATTATCTGCATCCAAGCATAAATTCCCACACTGCGGTCAGCCCCTGATCAGGGCTCCCGATGGAGGTGCAGGAGGGGGTGGCAATGGGCAGCGCCGAGGAGCCGGAGGGCGAGGAGCACAGCTCAGCCCGCCGGGCTCCGGCCAGCCGCAGGAGGCAACCATCCTGGCGAGGAATGTGTCACGTATCGTTCAGCTGTCATCTAGATAAGAGCAACTTCCACCACCACCTCGGGACCGTTGTTAAGCGTATCTGACACATCTCAGCTCTTTTCCATTCAAATGCGTCCTCAACCGGTTCAAATATAGAAGCTGCCTTTCATTAGCCCCAGCCTATTACTCATTTCAATACCACTCCGGGTAGAAACCTCACTGTTAATTTGACAATGCCTGCATCCATTGTGTGTTAACCATGAGACACTTGGCAAACGCAAGTTTCCCAAGCTCCCAAAACAAATTTCTCCCACATCGATGGCTGTGCTCTTCTGTCGTTGAACGGAAATGTGGACAGAGAGGATTTAAAGACGCAAGGAGCACAGAAAATCTCTTTGAACAAATTTGTATATAAAAATGAGTTGAACTGTGTTCAATAGGATTTAAAACTTAATTCCACTATTTGAGAAGAGTATTTACACCTACGTATAAAACCTGAATTGTTGATTGTTTGGCTTTTTCAGGAGCCTAAGGATGAAGGTCACTCCACACTTCCTCTACATCTGATCAGAAGGGAAAGACATTTTCCACCTTCAGGTATTTATGGTGAACAGAACAACAAAAGGGGAATGACATCTGTAGGTTTCTACAGTTAATCAATTTTATCCAACAGGTAGGCAAATACTAGTTTGGGGGAGTTTTATTTTTGTTTTCTTTTTAGATAAACTACTGAAGCCCATAGGAAAAGGGAGAGCAATTCCTTTGTTAGTAAAAACAAGAGTGAAAATGCAGTGCTTAGTCTGCCATGGTGAAAAAAGAGGTGCACTTTGGACAAAGAAGAGGAAAGACTTAATTCTGATTGATTATCTTTCAGTAATTCTAAACAGCCATAGCACTTACAAATAGGATTTCATCCAACCATTCAGTGTTCTGGAAAAACTTTACAATTTTCAAAATGACTTGTTCCAAGAACAGCCCTAAACCTGCTTCCCTCCTTAATGACATTTGGCTAATGAAAGACAAACAATGCACCCAAGAAGATCAACATGAAAAATTGCTGAATTGTGTCCAACTTGACAAAATACATTTATATACTTTAAAATTGCAAACGTCCATAATCTTTTCTGCAGTCACAGGCTAACAGCTTCTTTTGGCTATCATTACCCTGTAAAAACTGAACACAGCTGAATTTGGGGATGAGAGACACTTTCAGCATCTTTCAGCACATGAGCAAACAATGTTCAAGTGTCCTGCATGGTTTTGCGCAATTTGACAAATGTTTGCAAATGGACTATCCCCAGCAAAGCAATGCTTTACAGACAGTCTCCACCTGGCAGGACAGGACTGAGATTTTCTAGGCCACCAGAACAATGTGTAGTTGGGAGGTCTACATAAATCAAGCCTTAAGTTTTTTCCATCAAACTTCTCCTCTTTCTCAACGACTTTTAAAAGCACCACTAGGAACTCTTTAATCACAGAACTGCGGTACAACTGATGTCATCCCTTTTTTTAACTTCACGTGTGTAAGGCTGTGCATGGGGAGGCTGTTAGGGAGACACTGCTCTAGCAATAAGCAGAACAGCTGATACAACTCAGCCTTCTGTAAAACTGCTCACAGCTAGATCCCATTCCCGGCAGGTACAGATATTTTTTCTTTGGGAAGTTCTGGCCTTACCAGGGGATCCTCCTCTGACCCAAGGATACAACCCTGGCTCTCCCAGTTTTTTTGCGTATGTCCCTTGACATTGCCTCCAGCTGAAAAGCTGACCCACAAAATGAATTTTCTCCAAGGTCATGCACTCCTTACAACGCCGGTTTGTGAGGTATTTAAAAAAATGCAAACTTCCTTATTGTGAAAGGAGCTAATTTCCCATTTAAATGTAACAGAGAGCGAGAGGAGATGCATAAGCTTGCAACTACAAATCTAATCACAGGTTCATAGCTAAACCACAAGACAGAAGCTTTCTTTTGTGCCTTGGAGGTCCCAAGTACCCTCTCTTTGCAAAGACAATATATGGCACATCCAAATGCAAATCTATTCCTCTCTTTATTTCTATATTCAGCTCTCTGGCTGATTACAGGGAGGGGGGTGTGTGTGTGTGAGTGTGTGTGTGTGTGTGTGTGTGTGTGTGTGTGTGTGTTCAATAGGTCCTCCTGCTTCTTTAAATAAGTTTAATAATACCCTTTTTATTTATGGGAGCCCAAAGTACAAAGGATGCAATGCAGGAGCTCTGCAAGAGCAGAAAAGAAAAGAAAAGCAAACTAGCTGAAGATACAGACTGGCAAGGGCTCCATGATTCAAAACTGTTGATTCTATAGAGACCGACCGCTTTTATTATGCACCGATCCTTTGAGGACGAAAAAGCCCAACAATTATGAACTTGCAAAGGAAGAGAGTCCATACGTCTCTTGAGCAAGGGCAGAATTTGCTAAAAGGCAGTTTAAAACCAGGGCAGTCTACCAAGCATTTCAGACCTGCTTTCAAATAGTTTTCCTCTGGTGACTCTGAACAACTGATATCTCCCCACATTAAAAAGTTGCATTAAAAAGAAGAAGAAGAAGAAGAAGAAGGGGAAACGAAGAAGAAAGCCACTAAAAGGATCCGCCCGAGAGGCAGGGGGCCACCGGTTCAGCTGCGAGAGCAGCTCCGCTCCGCTCCACCCGCACGGGCGAAGCTGCACCCCCGCCGCTTAAGCATCCCTGCCCCGGTGCCCGTTGCGGCGGGGCCGTAAAAAACAACGACCAAGTGCTTCTGCCCGCCCGCCCCGAGCATCCCCGGCTCGGGGTCGCGCCCGACACCACGCAGCCCCCCGCGGCCGAGCCCGCGCCCTGCCGGTACCTGCCAGGGTCTTGTGCACCGTGTTGCCCATCGCTCCGCTCGGCGGCGCGGCGGAGCCCGGCGCTCCGCAGGGCCATGGACAGCGCCCGCCTCCCGCCGCC
>VXAL01003134.1:188533-290914 GCA_013399475.1 Chauna torquata | reverse complement strand
TGCGGGGCCGCCCCGCCGCCGGCCGCGCTCCGCGCCGCGGGGAAGCGGGGCAGCGAGGGGCGAGGAGCCGCGGGGGGAAGCGGTGAGCGCGGCCGGGCTCTTCCGACAGGGGCCCCCCGCCCCCGGGACGCTACTTTTTGCCTCTGTCCCTGAGGGGCAAATAAATTCCCCGCCGCGGGTGGCAGAGCGGGCTTTGTCCTCGGCACAGACCGCTCTGCCAGCGATCGCTTCCCGGCGGGTGCCAGCCGCGCTGGGAAGCGCACGCAGTCGGTAAACCTGCGCACTTGTCCTCCCCGTGCCACTTGCTCGCGGGGTGACCTTGGGTGAGCCACTTCGCATCCCGGGGACACGGCAGGGAACTGAGGGTGATCACGGGGAGTTACGGGCCCGAAGCGCACCGACGCCGCGGTGACGAGGGACACCTCTGCCGGCAGCTTGAAGCGCCGTACTGACGAGGTTCGCCATGCAATCTTTGTCTCGTCCAATCTCAGACAGAAAAGCAAGCCTTTAGCCCCGTTAGAGAAGAGCAAGGGGTTCCATTTTCTTCCTGGCCCCGCTCTGGCTGAGGGGTGCTGCTGCCGAGCCTTCCTGCTCTGACACCGTCGTCTTAGTTTTAAGAGGGGAGAAGCGGGAGGAATGGAGCCACAGAAGGCGCTGCAGCTGACACACGGGGCTGGTGCATGGTGTCTGGGGAGGGCTACCGCGTCCCTTAGCAGAAGTCACCTCCATGGACTACCGCATGTCCTGGGACATAAAAAAGTGGAAAGAGGGGGAGAGCAAAGCACCAGCAGCTCAACGGCCTGGCAGAGATCAGGCTCTGATCTATTGCAGGGAAGCTAAAATAACAAGCCTTTAATCCCTAGATCATATTGAACGGGTCAAGTATGGCCCAGGAGATGAGAAGGGACAGAAAAACCTAATTTCCAGTATTTTATGCCATCATTTGGATTTGTTAAAAATGGGATTATCAAATGAGACACCAGCAGCTGTTCTTAAAAGCGCCTGCACCCATCTGCTGTCGTCTCAGGTTAGCATACGTCTCCCACCGTCTCCGGCGCCCTGAGCTGCTCACCATATGCAGGAGCTGTCAGAGGGCAGGAGCCAGCGCGCTAAGCCCAGTGCTGCCCTTCAGGGAGGAGGGGAGGGAGCAAAGTCATGCTGTGTACACAGAGGGGAAAGTCCTTGTTTCACTGCACAGCAGGGAATGGGAGGCTTTGGCTAATCCCGACCAGCTTCCCTTAGCAGGGAGTGGTAGTTATTTTAGGGCTTAAATGAGCCTTACAAACCAGAGGCAGCAGAGGGGTTCTCCGCAGCTGGGGCTCTGCGGCTGCCTGCGGGCTGCCAGGGCAGCGAACGTGCTTGCCATGTGCAGGCTGCGTGCCACCTCCCCGGGGGCAGACCGGGAGACGCGCCGCGTCCCTCCTTCCACACCCCGTCCACAGCAGCCCAGAGATGGTCACTGCCTTTCCCAAGGGTGTTCCAGCCCTTCCTCCCCCCAAAAACGAGACAAAAATAGAAGACAATGAAATGGAAATGCACATCCTTAGGACATGGAGGCAGCCTCCTGGAATGCAATCAACGCTCCTACTTCTCCGCATTGTAAAAATGTAGAGTTTGTTAAAATAGCCCGCTTCACACAATGCTAAACAATAAGCATGAGAAGCAGTTCAGTGAGGATGACTTCATTCTCCCCAGAAACCACACCAAGAAAGTACAAGAGAACCAGGAGATGACACTGAGCGGGGACTGAAAGGCAATGCAAAGTCACCGCTCAGCCTGCAGAAATGCAGAAAGGAAACCAACTGTCCAGAGCAGGAGACCACAAATAAAAGCTCATTAGCATGTTTAAATTATTTCCGCTCCAGCAAGCTTTGATAACTATTGATAACACACTTCAGTAATTTCTTCTGTAAGCCTGACAGATGGCTGCTCCTCTGAAGAAATCCCCTTCCCTCCCTCACCCTCATGTAGACCAAGGAACAGGGTGACCTGCACACGTGTCCTTCACTTTAGTACCTGCACTTTCACTTACAGACATAAAATAGTAATATCACCCAAGCTCTTTCCTAGTATTTTTTATTACCAGGTCTTAAACCATTTTGCAGACAAAGTTAGTGACATTATTCTTTTTTTACAGGTGATGAAACTGAGGCACAGGAGACGCGTACAAGGTGACCCCGCCAGCCACCAGCAGGCTTGGGAGCAGAGCTCTGGAAGAGAGCAGCCCCAAACACTTACCTGGGTTGGATCCAGCTCGTGGGACCGGCCGCGTAGAGGCACGCATGCTGTGCTGCTGCTTCTCCCTCTGTATTTTCTGTATCCCACCCACCCACCCCCAAATTCGACTCGGGGTAATACCATGCAAGAGAAAAAGGATCTGGAAGGCGTTCTGTATTACACTGATGTAAGTCATCTATTTCCCAGCTCGCTTTAATCGCCTCTAAATCTTACTGTGTGTGGATGTGTAAACCAGGCCTTTAAAATCTGGGACAAAAAAAAGAAAAGATAGACAAATTTCTTTCTGAATCAAAAATGGATGAATTTCACCTAAGGTTTGTTACAGACAGGAATGCAATTCAAACCCTCCTATAACCACATGAACAGCCCAGGCCTTTCATGAGATGGTATGGGCTGTGCTGCATGGTAACACTCACATAAACATACTCATCAACGTAATGTTTCCAGAGATGGAAATAACTTACAGCTAAAGAACAGATAAATTTCCACTGATTGATACCGGCCTGAGCTATAACTCTTCTCATGGCATCAAATGAGCTGCACTGTCTGTATAAATCCCTTGGGAGCTTGGGTTTTTTGGCTGAAGGACAATGCGAGATGTAAGGTATCACCGTTATCAGCTGTCATTCTTGTGTATCTAACAGATGGCAGTAAATAATGGCCGACTCATCTCTTTCAGCTACAGTGAGTTAAAACACTGACAAATCGTCCGTCTCTCCCCCTCGGGGCGGCAAGCCCTCCTGCGCCGGAGAGGAGCGAGCTCCTGCCATTTCCCACGGCAGCTGCACTGCGGGGCACAGCGGGGCTGCGGGCAGCCCGTGCTGCTGCGTGCTTCCCAGCAAGCTCCGGCTCTGCTCGTCCTCTCTCAAACTGGCCAGTTCTGTCTTGTGCAGAGCAGAGCTCCACTGAAAACCTCTCCCGTCCCATGCCCACACCCTTTTGCTTTTGCCACCTTTAGGACTTCCCTAAATCTCTGTCTCTTAATGGAGGCCAGATGGCTGCTTGCGGACGCTTGCTGCCCCAGCTGTACTTAGCACTGCTCCACAGCCCTGGGGCTGTCACCTCTCGCTCTGGTTTCACACCTCTGCACCTTCAGTTCTTCTCTTTTCTTTTCTCCGTGACTCCAAATCTAAGTAGACACTTGGAGCATCCATTTCTCTTCCAGCCCCAGCTGTCTGGAGCTCTGAGACTGTCCAAAACACTTCCACTTCCATCACATCTCGCCCTGAACCCTCCCTCTCCCTCCCCTACTAAGCAGGAGCTCCCTGGGAATTGTCAGAGACTGCAGACGAAAGATACCCTGGAAAAATACGTGAGTCGACTGTATGAGCCTACAGTGCTCTTCCCCCCTTCCCTCCCTCACCCTCATGTAGACCAAGGAACAGGGTGACCTGCACACGTGTCCTTCACTTTAGTACCTGCACTTTCACTTACAGACATAAAATAGTAATATCACCCAAGCTCTTTCCTAGTATTTTTTATTACCAGGTCTTAAACCATTTTGCAGACAAAGTTAGTGACATTATTCTTTTTTTACAGGTGATGAAACTGAGGCACAGGAGACGCGTACAAGGTGACCCCGCCAGCCACCAGCAGGCTTGGGAGCAGAGCTCTGGAAGAGAGCAGCCCCAAACACTTACCTGGGTTGGATCCAGCTCGTGGGACCGGCCGCGTAGAGGCACGCATGCTGTGCTGCTGCTTCTCCCTCTGTATTTTCTGTATCCCACCCACCCACCCCCAAATTCGACTCGGGGTAATACCATGCAAGAGAAAAAGGATCTGGAAGGCGTTCTGTATTACACTGATGTAAGTCATCTATTTCCCAGCTCGCTTTAATCGCCTCTAAATCTTACTGTGTGTGGATGTGTAAACCAGGCCTTTAAAATCTGGGACAAAAAAAAGAAAAGATAGACAAATTTCTTTCTGAATCAAAAATGGATGAATTTCACCTAAGGTTTGTTACAGACAGGAATGCAATTCAAACCCTCCTATAACCACATGAACAGCCCAGGCCTTTCATGAGATGGTATGGGCTGTGCTGCATGGTAACACTCACATAAACATACTCATCAACGTAATGTTTCCAGAGATGGAAATAACTTACAGCTAAAGAACAGATAAATTTCCACTGATTGATACCGGCCTGAGCTATAACTCTTCTCATGGCATCAAATGAGCTGCACTGTCTGTATAAATCCCTTGGGAGCTTGGGTTTTTTGGCTGAAGGACAATGCGAGATGTAAGGTATCACCGTTATCAGCTGTCATTCTTGTGTATCTAACAGATGGCAGTAAATAATGGCCGACTCATCTCTTTCAGCTACAGTGAGTTAAAACACTGACAAATCGTCCGTCTCTCCCCCTCGGGGCGGCAAGCCCTCCTGCGCCGGAGAGGAGCGAGCTCCTGCCATTTCCCACGGCAGCTGCACTGCGGGGCACAGCGGGGCTGCGGGCAGCCCGTGCTGCTGCGTGCTTCCCAGCAAGCTCCGGCTCTGCTCGTCCTCTCTCAAACTGGCCAGTTCTGTCTTGTGCAGAGCAGAGCTCCACTGAAAACCTCTCCCGTCCCATGCCCACACCCTTTTGCTTTTGCCACCTTTAGGACTTCCCTAAATCTCTGTCTCTTAATGGAGGCCAGATGGCTGCTTGCGGACGCTTGCTGCCCCAGCTGTACTTAGCACTGCTCCACAGCCCTGGGGCTGTCACCTCTCGCTCTGGTTTCACACCTCTGCACCTTCAGTTCTTCTCTTTTCTTTTCTCCGTGACTCCAAATCTAAGTAGACACTTGGAGCATCCATTTCTCTTCCAGCCCCAGCTGTCTGGAGCTCTGAGACTGTCCAAAACACTTCCACTTCCATCACATCTCGCCCTGAACCCTCCCTCTCCCTCCCCTACTAAGCAGGAGCTCCCTGGGAATTGTCAGAGACTGCAGACGAAAGATACCCTGGAAAAATACGTGAGTCGACTGTATGAGCCTACAGTGCTCTTCCAGCATGCAAATGCCACCGCGTCACAAGAGTACAGAGGAGGACACAGTTACTCTGAGATGAGCATTGGTGACATGGAATGCATCTTCTTCAACAAGTACATATCCAGCATGAACACACCAAGCAGTATCACTGAAATAATTTCTTTCCTACTGACACATCCACAGCGAAAAGCTCAGTTCTGTAGTTGTGCTGAAAGGCAATACGTGCTTCCCCCTGTAGAAGTCACGCTTACCGGCACCTCGTGCTTCCTTCCCCCCAAACTACTGGCTCAATGACTGCCCAGGGAGAGAGTAGATTTGATTGATAAAAACAGATGTTTCTCATCTCACAACCTCCCAGCCTCGGCATCTCTCCTATGGAAAGACAGTGCTAATGAGCCTTGCTCCTGCTTGGAGAGTAGCAGAAAAAGCTGTTCCCTGAATTCCCATAACACACATTTTGGGAGGTATTTGTTTAGGAGGGATGCGTGTACAGGGTGTCCTCCAGCACCGCGCAAAGCCATCCTGCCACCCACATGTTCCAACTGCTGCAAGCAATTGCTTCCTCCCCTGCTCTCAGCACTAGCACAGGATGCGCAGGGTCCCCACAGGTCACACAGAAACTGGCTTTTACTTTTTTTTTTTCCTTTAAGAAATCAAGGGAAGCAGGAGCTTCCAGCGCAACAGTAGGAAAACATGCACCTTCCAAAGAGGTTCTTGAACTGGCCTTGACTGCTCAGCAATTGAAGCTGTTTCCTGATCCAAGCCCGTACTGCCTGCTGGACATTTGGCTGCAGTGAGGCTTATTTACCCAAAGCTGGGGAGATTAAAGCACGTTCTCTGGGAGATAGGGCGGAATGGCGTTGGGCCAGAGGTGACCCCTGGGATCCGATGCAGACAGGGAAATGCAGCCTGCAGAGATGGACCAGTCCCATGGTCAAACAAGCCGTTTGTGGCTTCAAAAGAAGCAGTGCCCATCTGCACTGCCCGCACTTCTATATTCAAAATGCAGCAAGCGGCTACGACGTGTGCCAGTCATGCAGCGTATGGAAAAGTAATCTCTGACAAGATGCCAGAGCAACTCTCAGCCGGAGAACACGTGGGCATTGCTGGCAAAAAGGACTCAGTGATAGATTCCTCGGCTGCGGGAATTACAGCCCAGGCAGAGCGAGGAAACGGTGAAACCACAGTGCAGCGGAACTCAGTACGGTGTCACCCACACGAGCTGCATCCCAAACGGCTTTGGTACGTGTAACAGCGCAGTCACCAAACAGCAGCAGGGGCAGCACTAAGGGGCAGAAGCCGGGGTTGCAGTGAGGATGATGAGGCTGCAGGAAGGAGTAAGGAGCAACCAGCAGAGAAGAAGCATCAACAGGGAGACTCAGTGAAAGCATCTTTTTCTGGGAAGAGTGTGGCTGGGCTGGTTGTTCTGCCGCATTATAAATTCCTGTAGATGAATGGTGCTTGCTGTCCGGAGGACCAAGAAGCATCAACCTTGGGTCATTCCCTGCCCTTTCCATGGGGCATGGGGAGAAGAGGGACCTGTGGCCGTGACCCTGCAGTCCCAGAGGCAGCAGCTCTGCTGGGAGATGCTCCCTCTGCAAGTCCCAGACGAATGCCCTTTCCTTCGGCGGGGGTGGAGGGTGGGCTGGGCCCATGTAAGGAAGAATTTCCAATTTAGAAACGAACAGAGGCAGTTCCTATTATTGTTAGTGGAATGTCAGCATCTCTGGTCCCAAGCACCACTGTCAACAAACACGCTCACAAATGCTCCTTCAGCATCAGCCAAAATAAAAATACCCCCCCATTTCTTTCAAAGAAAGCATCTCTAGCTCAGCATTCACTACACACATAACAAGCCCTCCTTTTTCTTTTTAAACCCCGTCTTGTCCATGTAATTTTAACATAAAGGAACTGGTTGTGGGCTGTGTTATCAAATGAGTCATCATTTTATGTGACAGCGTAATACGATTTAGAGAATTCTTGGCACACCAGTATGGATTATGCATTATAATCTCTTAATTTTGACTGCCAGTGCTGCACGGCAGTGACCGGGGCGGGGGGGAAAGAGCAGGTTATCTGAATTAGTCCTCGCTCTGTGGCTGCTTTGTGGTGTGACCTCCGCAAGTTAGCTACCTGCTCGCTGCCTTGCTTTCTTCATCTGCGAGGCAGAAACATGCCTGTGTCCTGCAACAGCGTAAGTTAATGTTTGCACAGGAGATCTGAAGAACATTACATAAGTGAAAATTATTATTTTAATAAGGGAAGAAAAGCAGAAGTACTTTGTTTTGGATGCAACAGGCTGATCTCTGGCAGTACGATCAGAAATTCCCAGGGCACAGTCCCTGCATGCTGTATACCAGTCGCAAGCTAATAGGAGGTAATGAATGATTTTCAGAAACACGAGGAATAGGAAGTGCTAACAGGAAACCTATTGATTTGCAAACTGCAATTCTTCAGAAAATAAGGAAAATTTCTGATAAACATTGATATGCAGAAGATAAATAAGAACCGTTGTGGAAACCTGCTCCCACAACACAAATATTGCATGGTAATGTAGTCTTGACACGCAATGCTGGGTCAACAGCCCTGGAACTGAGAGCACCTGTTATTTGCTGAGGGGGAACAGAGGCAGTGACAGCCGAAGGAGGATGTGCCACTGGGCTCCTGCCACCTCCAGGGGCAAGAGCTGCGTTTGGCTGCTAGGGCGAGCAGCAACGAGGTGATGGGCAGCCACCCTGGGGGAAGAGGAACGCGTGTGAATCGGGAGATGTGGACTCTTGTCCACTGCAGGCAGGACTAAAAGTACTGCAGTTGGTTCACCCAGTTCCCCTCGTCGGAGCGGAAAAGTTTGGGATCACAGTGTGCTCGGGAGATCCAAACAAATAAACCCAGAGTGTAACATCTGCAACTGTTACTAGCAACCCCCCTAGGCTTCTCATTCCCTCTGGTTTTTTTGAATATAAACCAGCCCATATTTATCAAAGGGTCACTAGGCAGCCAGGAGACCGGTACCCATTTCCAAAGCTGTCTCAATCCCTTCGGCTAGCTGCCTCGCGAGTCCATGACGTTTGGCTTTGTCTGCACCATGCAGTGCAATCGATGGTCTGGTATCAGCAAGGAGCAGTATTTCTAGAGGCAAGGAAGATGAAGTTCATGAGACCTAAATACCAAGTGAGAAATTTTGGGAGACTGAGAAGTCCTCTCAGAGAGAAGAAGAAACCCATTCAGAAGAAAAAAACCCGCAATCTACATTTGTTGGCAGGAGGGTTTCTTCTAAGCTCTTTGAAAAGCACATGCTTCTGCCAAGGCAAATCTGTCAGAACTGGAGACTTCTGGGACAGATAACCAGCCTTTCCTGGGGCTGGCCAAAGACCAAGTTTTCCCAACCACCAGTCAAGAAGGAGAGGTCACCTGTGACAGACGAAGCAGGCAGACAGCAACAAGTGGCCCCCGGGAGCAATTTGGGGAAGGGATGACAAGCGAGAAGCACAAACATGGGACCTCTGCCCATGCTTTGAGCTCTCCCCTGTTACTTATTTCCCCAGACAGGGCAATGACTGAAAGACCACTTTGAAACGCAGTAGCTGATAATACTTTACATCTTAAGAGCTCATGTAAAAACAAAACTAAGCAAAACAAAAAAAACCCTCTAACATCTTCCAAACATGGGACCAACTTCTTAAGTCTTTATTTGGGAGCTATTCCTTTAAAATGAAATAGGAAGAGTATAGAGAATGGAGGAATAGTGGATAGCTCAGAAAACTGTCAAGGAAAAAAAGTCTTCCACTTCTTGCTCAACCTTCCCAATCTTTTCACACTTATTATAGCAAAAGGGAGCTGCCCCTTGATGGCTTGCAGTTAATTTATAAGCGGGAAGCTCTGTGCCCAGGGGATCCCGTGCTGCTGTGCCAGCTATCCAGCACAAAGCTGCGGCTGGCTGGGCCGCGAGAGAGCTCTGCACGTGGCTGGGACAGGCTGGGGGCAGAGCAGAGCCCACCAAAACCTGCACCTCTGTGCGGCTGGACCCGTCGTGCCTGGGCTGCACAGGGAATCGCGCATGGCCTCCCACCAGCACCTCATCACGGGGGAAAAACGCACGCAGGGGCCAGCGAGATGCATGAAGCAGCTACGTAGAAACGAGCAAAGCCTTTTGTTCTGCACGTCTTCTGCACTACATTCAGCACATCCAGCACAAGCGAGGCAAGAGATGACTCACGGCTCTCGCGCAGCCGGGGCTCCAGGGCTGAGCCGCGGTGCTCCTGGTTACCCTGAGATCCGCGCCTGCACCGTGCCCCCTGAGCACCGCACCGCAGCCGAACCGGCACAAGTGACAGCAGAGCATCTCTGAGCAGAGGGGCACGAAGAGGCAGCAGTGGGCATGGGGGGACAAGGACAGGGATGGGCAGCAAAGCTTGTGGCAGCAGTGCCACCAAACACCCCGCGGTTTCGAGCCAGAACCCATGCGTTGCTGGTATAAAAAAGCCCATTGGTGTGAAGGAGAACCCAGATGAGACAAGCTCAGGACTCTCCCTTAACCGTGAACCCATCAGGGCTGTGTGAATGTTGTTGTTCTCTTTGCGAGCTCCAGCACTCACAATTAATGTTATCTCCTGTTTTCCACAGATTGTCCTTCCCGAGCCGCGGCATCGAATCCTGACCCCCTGTGCGAAACACTGCCGCCTTTATCCCTAGCCCGAAGAACATGAAATCAGATGACAAAGAATCCAATCTCAGCTGTCCTCTTCACGGCAGAACAAGGCATGATTTATAGATTTATATACACACATGCCCATGTATTCATCCTCTTCACAAACAGTTCATGAAGTATGCCTTAAGCCTTTCTGAATCGGGCAATTCTCTGCTTAGACAATCAATCCCTAACTGAGAGTCTGCAGGGAAAGACATCATGTTGCTGGAATGCTGCAGAAGCTGTTGCATATACTGTTCCCTTTGTTGAGAATAGCATCTTTGCCTCGGATATATTTTTTTTCTCCTTAGCCATTTAATTTCATGAAACGGGGCCCAGATCCAGCATGCAAGAAGAACATAGCCAGATTTTGCTTCTCCTTTCCTGAAAGGCTGAGAAACCAGATTTTAAAAATGTGCTTAGTGGGCGTTTGGTGGGACGAATTCTCTCCCATAGTTCGGCATTTTTGAGACTGAGCGAGCAATAGTTACATTGCATATGGTGCCTGGTTTTTCTTCTACAGCAGGTAGCCTAGAGAGCTACAGCTTCCCCTGCCATGAAAAAAAAATCATAGTTGCTGTTTTAATTAAAAAAAAAAAAAATCTGCAAGAGGCCTCAGGTTAGACCTTTTGTGGAAAAGGCTCAGTGCAGAAATCTGTAGAAATGTATCCAGTGCTTGTGTGTAAGCCAAGGCTTTTCTCTGCATCCTCCTTACGGGGAAAAGGTGTTGGAGCTTGGGTGCAGAGACCATGAAAACCAGGGGTTATTCTGCTGTAACCTGTGACCTTAAACTACTGCAGAATGACTGGTGTGAAGACCTGGCTGACTCACCATACCAGGCATTTGCCCGCTCAGTTTGCAGAAACGCAAGCAGGTGCTGTGGAGATCTCCGTGTACCACTGGGAGACGGTCGGGAGAGCAGGTGAGGAACGGGCAAGAGGACCGAAGCAGAAAGATTCCTAATGAATGACGTCCCTGTTTCCATGCATTCTTATTAGCAAAATAAAAAGGGGAGAAAACAATTGCCAAGATGTGCTACATCTGCAGAACTATCTCCAAATTAAATGCATATCAAGGTTCTATAAAGCATTGGTAATTCTTAAAATTTACTGGTTTTTTAGGTGCCGATTTTAGAGTCTTCCCAGGAGATACTGGCCTAAACCTGCTATCTCAGCTATTAAAGAAAGAGATGGGATTTAAAAAACAACAACAACCCCTCTGAGACTCAACCACTTGGACTGGAGAAAACAGTCCTGCAGCCACGAAACAGTTTTAAAAAGACTCCATTAAGCAGCTCCAGTTTCTAAATCTTGCCTCTGCGTTGCATATGCTAGGCAAACGTTTCAGTTCACTGGGAAGCCCTTTTCCACCAACCTGCTGCTGAAAACCATCCTTTTGACCAACGCACGCCTCTGCAACGCCCAGCTTTCTGCTCTGCCTCTGCGCAGGTCACTGCACCGCCTGCCACCAGGCACCCACCACGCGGCAGGACCTGCGTCGTCCCAGCGCAGCCCCCGGCAGACGTCAGCTGAGAGCAGCACCAGCGCTCCTGAGGATCAGCCGTAACACCAGGCTGCTGTGCCGTGAGCCTGGCCATGGTTGTTTGTTGTTCCCCCCGCCCTGAACTCAGTGACCTGATTTATGGCTATTTACCTACGTTTTAATTTTTAACAGACAATTTCTAGTCATGAATCCCACTCCTGTGACTAAATGGGTGCTGCTAGGAGCACCACCAGCTCAGGCAGCGCTTAACTCACAGGGCTGTGTCCCAACGGGCATTGAAGACGTTGAGCTTGCACCAGTTAAGGCCCAGTCCCTGCATCTGGCGAGTTTTCCTCCCATAAACAAGGCTGGGATCTGAACCTTGATCCCTTTTTCTCTGTGACTGGGAGCAGGATCCAGGATTTCTCCTTCCTTTGAGAGGCATTTGGAGATAGGCAGCTGACAGACAGCTACTACAGTGCCACACGGATTTGGGGATGTTTACAAAACTGCAGAAGCCAGAGCTGTCTAATAAAGGGAGAACGCTGAATTCATTACGCCCCCAGACTGGGTTTGGGCTCAAAGAAATTTCAGATGAAGGGGATGTTACGAAACTTAACAGGACATTAAAGCCTTTCTTTTGCGGTGCCAAAGAACCAGCCTTTCAGTTTGACGTTTAACCCTTCGCTTTGAAAAGCTCAAGCCCCATCCCAGGCTTTGCACACTCACAAACAAGACCCACCCTGGCAAGTTCTCAGCCCATCACGCCCAGAGAGGTTCGCACCAGAACAGCCTGGGGGACGAGAAGCAAGGTAGCGGCCTGGCTTTTCGGAAGCAGCCAGGAGCACGACTGCACCAACACGAGCCCAGGCTGACATGCACTCCTGCCAGCTGATTTTTCCCAGGACAAGGGCTCGGCAATTTCTGGAAACCAGCCCTTTTCCAAAGCATCTCAGACAGCCTTATGAAAAAAGTGAGGCCTCCCCAAGCAGCAGTATCTACAAAATGTTGCTATAAGTCTTTTTATAGTTTTTCCCATTTCAGTGCCCAAGCAGCACATCCAGAGCAACAGCTCTCCGTGGAAGCTGGTGACATTGGCCAGGGAGGGACACGGGGACAGCTCCCTGGGCTGACATGCGAGACGATGCTGGGATATGTTGGCTGTACGCGCATGAGCCAGGGTGGATCCAGAAGCATTGCTGCTGCCCTGGATGTGCTGAGGGATAGGGACGTGCACGCAGTGAGCCGAACAACAGAATCACAGAATGGGCACCAACATGCAGCTGCGTGGGGCTGCCTGGACCATCCTGGCCCCCTCAGAGATCTCTGTGCTTCCAGCGCCCAGCGCCGCAGCCTGCCCCTGCCAGGATGCCCAGTGGCGGCGGTGCGAGGATGCCCATTACCTGAGCTACCAGCAGCTTGTCAAAGGTCTTCCAGCCACTGTCAGCTCAGCACAGGACCCATCGAGGGCTCTAGAGGTAAGCATCGCTGTAATCCATCTCCAGCTACTTCCTGCAGCTAACCCAGTGCTTCTTCAAGTATATAAGGAAGTGAGAGCAGTGCAGCCCAGCTTTGATATTTGCATAAAGCTCGTGCCTGGATGGGTTAAGCACTCCACCTGCACCTACTTCAAGCGCTACTCCCAGAAATGGCACTGAAGCCACCAGATCACCTCCATCTCCTGCTACCCTATGAAGCTCAGACAATTGCACTCCCCTCTGCGGTGCTTAGCAGGGACAGTTGCCATACGCTGCCGCTGGCTGCACAAAATCAATGCTGCCACAGGCATTTTGGGAGTGGTGAGGAAGGTGAGCTACCGAAGCAAAGACATGGTGCTGAGTGGGAACGTACCAGCAGGTTTTCACGGTCGGCTCCCAACAACATCAGTGAGTGTCCATCCCCTCCATCACCGGGAGGATGCCTGGGGACAGCTGCATGTAGGACATCAGGGCAGATGCCTTCGCCTGTCCATCTATCTTCATCTGCTGAGCATTACTAGCAAAACAACATGGGTCAAGCCCAGTCCTGCAAATGTTTTATGTAAAAAATAAGGAAATGAGCACTGAGGAAGAGGTTGTGGTAGAAGCTCTGCAGCCGTCAACTTCCAGCAGCTTCTTGGAGGGAAGCTGTGTCGATGGGCCTAGCCTGGGAGAGACATTCAGTCTCTGCATCTTCCAGCCAGCTTGGCTCTTTTACCCTAGGACCAGCTTCTCTCTGGCAAGCAGTTATGTGGTGCCAAGTCCCCTGGCTGTGGCAGATATGCCAGAAATGCTGCACGATGAAAAGGTTATCTCTCTTTGCCCTGGACTGGGTTTTGCTCAGGGTAAGAACTGGACTGAGTTCTGAGAGGAAATCAACAGAAAATCTGTCATTGATTTTCCTATGGCCACAAATTCACTCTGTGTATTTTAAAACCATGTCTATTCTGAATGGAAGTGCACCTTGTTACGGAAGGGTTTCATCTAAAGAGAAGAGGAAGCAGCATCTATTATAACCTCTGTGCTGTGAAATGGAGGAGATGCCTTGCAGTACCTGTGGTACATCTAGGTATTGAAGAGAACAGTTTGCAAGACATCATCTCCACTACCTGGCAAGGACTGAGCCTGCTGCCTTCACTATGCTTTTGGCTTACACTGGCCCATCCATCACCTGCCTTTTTAACTGGCAATGATGAGGAAATTATGCATGTGAGCAGCCATGTGCACCACAGGGTGTAACTCCTAGTGTCCCATAGCAAACATTTTTCCTGGTGCTAGCAGGTGTTTCAATCCTTCATCTGGACTTTTATGAACAGTGCTGCTGGGTATCTCCCTCCAGCTGCTCCCACTATCAGCCTGTCAGCCATGTGCCAGCTGAAAGAAAACAACGGGGAAGGTTTCTGGGGCATCTGGAGCATCTCGGTGTGCACTGCCATCACCCTCAGCTTGGCCTTAAAGGCTGGCACAGGAGGAAGGAGCAAAGGCGGTGACCAGACCGGCTGGTGGCTCCTCACGTTCCCTCGGACTTGGCGGGTCGTGTTGTGCTGCAGCATCCGACACAGCGCGGAGCAACGCATCACGGCCAGGCCTGGGACACGAAGCCGTAGGCAGGATGGGACAAACGGGTCACTCAGCTACGGTCCCCACAACGATGTTCATATTGGTCTAAGCTCTACGTGGACAGAGACGGTGGTCCCCTTTCTTCCTACTCAGTGCTGTAACAGCTGGTCACAGCAGTCACAGATACGTCCAGCTTTTTGGGGCTGAGTAAACTGTGCCAAAGCTGCCCCACAGCAAGTAGCATCATACTCAAGGCTTGTCCCTGCAGCTCAAAGAAATAGCAGGCAAAAGTGCTCGGGCTGTGCCTTTAGGGAGGTGTTTTCATGACACTTTTTTTCCATGCGTCTCACTGCTTCATAAATACAAACAAGCCTCAGAGCACCCCTAGGAGGCAGGGGCTGTTGTACTGTATTTCTACACAGATAAACCAAGGCACAGAGATGTCATGCACCGGGTCGCAGCCCACAAGTCACTGGGAAAGTCTCCTACTGCTTCAGTGGGAACGTGGGTTGGGGCCTCCAGGCTTCTCCATACGGGGAAGCCCCTGGCACAGCTCAGCAAAGCTTGCTGCTGCACAAGGGGAAGGGCACGCTGTCGAGCAGCTCTCCCAGGGTGCGAGGACTCCGCGTTAGGAAGCACCAGGACTGGAGCTGGCTCCCCCCGGCAGCACCACTTCACACGACGTGACTTCTGCATCACGGTGGGAGAGGGCTGGCCAGGTCCCCATCCGTTCACCATCTGCACTCAGTCTGGCTGCAGTTACTCATGCAGTGTTACAGTAAGATCCGCCAGTCCCTGTCCTTGAATCAGCAGGGTTTTATCAGCGGACTTTGACCTACAGCATCTCCCCGCATATTTCTGGGCCACACACAGCCCTGCTCTGCCAGGAACTGCAGTACTCTCCTGCCCCGGTCCTGGAAAGGGCTCAGGATTTGCTGCTTATGGAAACAGCTCTGTGCCGGGGGCAAGCTTCACATCGAGCTCTGAAATGACTTTCACCTCTGAGCCATACCAGCCCCAGAAGCCAGCTCGCCGAAAACCAAAATGTCAGACCACATAGCTCTGTAGTGGATGGTATTTCTCAGTTTGCAGCCATATAAAGTGCCCAGCAGTTACAGAGGCAGGGTCCTGAGTCTCTCTCTGAAACAAGGCAAATTGCTGATTAACGAAAACGGAATAGGGAAAAACAGGACATATGTTTACTTTCCTTATTTCTTTTGCTATAATTGTTCCAGATCTGTCCAAGGAAAGCATCCCTCAGGGCTTATCAGAGCAGCCACCGTAAAGGAGAACAAAGGAAACACCAATCATTTCCAGTAAATCAAAAAATGACAAGCTTTAACCTTCAGGAGAGAACAGATTCCTGCAAAGGGTTTGGCTGCTCTGTCTTTGAGTTTCCTTTTCCCCAGTCCCAGTTTCCTAGCAAAAGTTTCCTCAAACAATAGAGATTGGCATCAAAAGACAAAAATATTGAAACACCCCTCCTTTCACAAATAGGCTTAAGATGGAAAGATGTGGTTTGTCACTTGGGAGCAATTGGTTGCTCTAAGGAGTTCACGTCAAGGACTGCAGCCCCGTTGTACCATCACAAAGGGCTGAAAGATGCTTCTTGGCTCCCTCTCCCTCCCTTTCTATGAGCAGGAGAGATGTCAGGGGACCAGGACGTGGCCACGCACATCACAGAGCCGTTGCAAAGACTGCAGGTCTCAGAGCCCACTGTGGGGCTGGGGAGCTGCCAGCAGGGTCCGGGAAGGGTGAAGGTAACCCAGGCTCCATGCACTAGGCGCTCAAAGCAGGGGCACAGCCTTCTTTGGACACGTGCAGCAGTCAGGCACAAGCTCAGAGGGGATGGGGGAAGTCCACACATTGCTCTGGGAGCTGGACACAGCCTAACCTAGCTCCCCTTTTTGGCAGCAATTCCCTCCACAGTTTTTCTCAGCTTACATGCATTAGTATGCCCAGACGTAAAACAGACTTAGAGAAGTCTCTAAAGACAAAAACAGCTAAATGTGGATAATCTGGCAATGAGGGATTGGCCCAGACACCACGGCTGACCCTATCTCCTTTCAGAAAACCAAGAGATGCTGAGCAGGACATGCTTCTTATCCAGCAGGAGTGAATGGGAATTCAGTCCAACCTGATGACACGCTGGCTTAAAAGTATCACCTAAATCAGGAGTAAATAAACTTCACACAAGCATACACGCCTGTGACTATCAGAAAAGAAACCATGCAAAGCTAAGTAACCAAGAGATTCTTTGAGAGTGGCAGATGTTAGATACAGCTGGATAATTGCTCAGGCTGCTCTAAATCTAAACTCAAGGGCCTCTTTTTCATGGAGGATACTTTTCAAAGCCCCACAGAGAACAAAAAGTCCTTCCCATTTTGCCCACACATCTTTCCTCACCTAGGAAAAAAAATCAGTGATCTCAAAACCTTCTTTTCTGGGGAACAAGCCTCCGCTGTAGAGCCACATCCCTAGGAGTGCTCAGGTGTGTGACGGGTCGGTGCCACAGACCGGCTGCCGAGGAGGAACATGCCTCCTGGCACCTTTAGCCCTGGTGAAGCGCGATCCTGCCCCGTGGTCCTCCTCCACTGCGCAGTGATGCAGCTCAGGCCCTCTGAGCACATGCCAGAAACAAGCTGGGCCCTGCAGGGCACAGCAGGCATCCTCAGGAGCTGATGGAGAGCGTGCACGATGAACCAGGAGGTTGGTGTGTGCATGCATTCAGCCACATCTGCTTTTTATGCTTTTAATGAGCTGCTGCCACCAGATTTCAGCTGTTGTCCCCGACAGGCGCTGTTCCTGGGCCGTGCAGTGGGTCACCACGGCCAGGGCGAGCTCTGGGCAGGCTTGTCATATGCGTGCGGCTCTCTCTTACCCTCGTCCCAGCTCACCCTCCATTGTTTTACCATCTTTTAATCTACCCAGGCAGTTACTGATAAGAAAGATTTGTTCTCTGGGAAAAATGCCTTAGTAGACTGCAGCTGAAGCAAGAACTATGAGAGGGTAAGCTGCGGCTCCCAGGAATGTGCACCAACCTGAATGACGGGCTGTGCAGAAGTCTCTGCTTAGACCTCTGCTGGAGCCAGGATTTGCACAGCGCTGACGTTTGGCTCTGCACAGGCAGCGACTCTCGCAGCACATGCGACCGACTGCTCCGGGCTGGTTCGAGAGCCCCTGCAGCTCAACACCCTGCCTCAGACACAAGGCAGTTCCTCAATCTTAAAAAAAGATAAAATCAAGGGGATTATACCAAAGTGGAACTTCTGATATTTTCCCAGTTAGCAGAAATCTTCATGCCAGGAATTACCAAACAAAAGGGAGAACAGGTTTGCTAAAGCGAGGAGCAGGTCATGAAAAGGTAAGAGAAAGCCATCAGGAGAACACCTCAACCACAGCTGAGCTGAGCTGCCACCAGGGCAAGTGAGGCACAGGACACCAAAGGCTCATCTGTGCCTCCCCAGGGAAGTCATGGTGACAGGTTTCCCTAGGAGAAAATACAACCGCGCTAACATTGCCTTACAAATAATGCATTTGCCCTCCCTTCAGTGAGCTAAGCCATCGTAATTACAATATCCCGAGCACTGCTGTGCCGCATGCAGCCTGTTTCGCCAGTTCTGTGTTTGAGAAGTGACTCACGAGCACACTATCAGCTTACTGCATCGCGGCCGCTGCAGCCACCCAGCCTGCCAAACGCTGGGTAGGAAACGTTCCCTGCTGCTCTGGCAGTGGCCCTGCCAGTACGTAGAGATGTTTTCAGAATGTTTGTTCTGTAGAGAAGAAAAGATTATGGTTTTATAACTGTGCCATACTCATTGCAAGTACAGGGTGGACTGAGAGAACGAGAACAACGCCCTGGCCAGTGGTGACTCCTCCGTCAGATACTTAGGAGCTTCTCCTAGTCCCCCTGCATCTCCAGGAGGAAAGAATTCAAGGATGCCCTACATCTGCTCAGCACCATGCTTTGAACAGTGAGACTGCTTCTTCCCCTGGAAGAAGTGGCTTTTGCCCCTCAAAGTGCAGGTGAAACCTGCCCTTGGGGGTTTTCTGTGCCAGCAAAGGCATCCCGCGCAAGCCAGTAGCAGTGCGAGAGTGAAAAGTAACTGCTTCTATCACACTGCTGCTTCTCTGTGTGGGTCACACCCTGCCACCCTGCACAGTTTTGGATGATGCGAAAACAAATAGTAATTTTTAAAATGAACCTTTTTTTTTTTTTTCTCCTCCTCACAGGTACAACTACTAACTTCCCCCCGTTTCATTTAGGTTCCTTCAAGGAGGACCTTGGACACCAGCCTGTCTGTCTGAGCCACCACCCCATTCGTTGCAGTGTTTTGGATGACATCTCAGGCTCTCCTCTGCTTCCAGGAAGCTTTGCGGGCTTGCTTCTGGGTGCAGGGCATGGGACAAGGCCACGAGGTGAGTCACTCCTCTAGGAGCTCTTGTATCGTTCTTTAAAAGGGCTGGTGTGGAAAAAGGATCCCTATTAAGGAAATGCTAATGGAGGTGAACCAAAAGGACTCTTCTTAACATCAAGTAAAGAGAGAGAGAAGAGAGAGAGCAACTCTCACATTCTATATAGATGGAGCTCTGGGTTGCAGGAAGCTTTGAAATCCCATCCATAGAATTATTAGTTTTATAGCCTAACTTCTTCTATCCACAATATTGATGTGCAAACATTGTTCTCTGTTATTTACCCCAGCCTGACTTTTCTCTTTTAAAGATGCAGCTCCCAGGTCGTGGGGATGCAGCAACGAGCAACTGATCAGCAAGAGCAGGAGCCGCCAGTAAGTCGATGTGTGAGGACAGGACACTTGTGTCCTTAATGGAGAGCAGACTCCTCAGGAGCAAATGTTGGCTCCTTTGATGTGCCATGAGCATTGCCGATAGGCCCAAGTCCAAGAAGAGAGGGCTAGGGTAGCTGCCAGGTTTATGACTTCTAGGATGAGGATGGTATCCAAGAATAGTCAGCTTGTTCTCCAAAGACTGTCAGATGAAGTCACAGAACAGGAGGAGAGTCACAAAACAACACAGAATATTTATCTGTATATAAAAGCCCAGAAAAGTATGCTCAAGCCTCTGTTTATGGCTCCAGGAAAGGGCAGAAGGTTGGACATCTGGGTTTTTTTGTGCCTACCATGCACTTCCAACTGATAACTGCCTGGAATGAATGGGCTGAGAGTCACCGCTCAGAGACATCAGAGGACTCTCCCAGTGGGGAAGGAGAGAGCTGCAGACTAACCAGTTCCCTCTCTCCCAGTCAAGGACTTTCTGCCATTTGCTCACCTTGCCATGGAGAAGAAAAACTAAGATGGCATTTAAACCATGCAGCTACTAATTAGGGATGATCGTCTTACATGCTCATCTCTGATGCCTTTAATAATGGGGTGGGGCCCTTAGCTCCACTTGTCTCCTCCCAGGATAAGAAAAAGTTGGAGAGAGTTAAAACATCTCTCCTGGGACAAGTTTCCCATTTCCCCTGAGCCATTCTTATTTTGTGTGACCAGCTACTGAATGTACAACATGCAAAGTACAAATCTACATCTCCGAGCCCGACAAGTACGGTGTGCGCACTGGTGTGTCTGCGCATCTATTCCTGCCTGCATACCAGGCCTGGGTTAACTTTGCTCCAGTTTGCCCCTTTCGGGACAGCAATGTGACTGGTATGCAAGGACTGGAGACAAGCAGCCACACTGGTATGTGGCATCACCCAGCCTCTGCTCCCTCTCCCAGCTCTCTGTTCTCGCCCCTACCTCGGGGTCCTGGGCACAGGGTGTAAAGCATTCAGCAGCAGTGCGGGATTCAGATGCCTGCAGCCCTTGCTGCTTGCTGCCACCCTTCTGCCTTGCCAAAACATGCCTATACCCCCTTCCCAATTGTTTCAGTAAAACTGCCCTGGGAGTCCTGTGAACCAGGGAAAGAAAACTGGTCCAGCTTGGAAAAAAGCAGCCTCTTCTCCCAGTCACAGAGCAGGTGCAGTCAAGTAAGCCTTGGCATAGAAGTGAGAATAACATGGTGCTGCCAGCAAATGGTTTATGATATAAATCTGTTTCTTTAAATAAAATCTACAGGGCAGATCACAGTGGCTAAGCACGATTTGAGGGGACCAAAGAAAGTACTCCCAATGCCAGAGACAAACTGTGCCCAGGCTGTCCTAGTCTGGCATCTCCAGCCCCTGAAACAAAGACCCCTGACCAGAGCACCTGCCCTGCAGTCCCTGGGCAAAAGACATTTCCAACCCAAAACTATCAACCCAAAGATAGAAAGGACGCACTTGGAAAAGGGAGCCCTAAAAACACTCTTGTGAGGTAAGCAGGATGTAGAAGTAACCCAAAATGTTCAATTCTTGTTGTTCTTAACCCAAGGCATCCGTCACTCAGAAACCTAGGAGCAGGCACACACATCCCCCCAGGCTCCTTTTCTGTCCAACTCCTGATTGCAGCATCAGAGTTTAGAAGAGGATTTATCGCTCCGTCCTACAGAGGACGATGGGAAGGCTAAGGGTGAGGCCAGGTTCTTCTCTTAGACTTAGGCCTAGAAATGGCCCTTACAGTAGGGTAGGGTCTGTGCCTACCACTGGGGTTCACGAGCGGTAGAGGTAAAAGACAACGATGCATTGCCTCACTCTGCAAGGGTTGTGTCCTGTCTTCATAGCATACACTTCCATACCTCTGCTGCCTTTTACAAGTAAGCTTAAAATGGGTCCTTGGTAGTAAACTTAAGTCTGTGCACTCTGCTAAGGTTAAGACAAGATCAGCAACCATGCCAGGTCTGGATTTTATCCTATTAAGAACTAAACACATGTAATTAATCTATTCTTAACCAAATATTAAACTAAGCAGACTGGCTCCTCTCATTCAGAGTGCCAAGCGTGGCTGTAACCCTAACACAAAAAGCTGCTTGAGGCTGACAGATTAACACGGGTAGAAGGCAGAAGCTGGTGTTTCTAGGGGGTCAGATAGTTTCCAGAAGACAGCATTGCCCTCACCTGCATGACAGACTAAAGTTGCGTAACAGACTTAACTTTATCCACCCACTTATTACATATACTCAGGCTACAAGTACGCATTCACATAAAGCACTAGTGACATGACTCCTGGGACAAAGGGGTTTTCCCACAAAGCATCCAGTTTTCAGCGGAATTCAGAAGCCCATCTCCTGAACCAGTTCAACCCATTCCAGCCGAGGAAGGCCGAGCCAGTGTGACACTGAGCAGGGTAACGATGAATATTGGCTGTTCCTGAGACGAGCAGCCTGTTTGTGCTGGGGGAGCAAAGGCAGCGCTGCTCTGAGCGGGGCTGGTGCCGGACAAGTGTGACTCGGTGGGGAGAAGAGACTCGGTTCCTCTACACACACAGCTCATCATTTTGCAGAGCTGCTTTTCAGACTTGCTAAAGCTACAGTGCTAAGGCAGACATTCAAAGGATGGATGGATGAGCTAAAATGTGCGAAACGAATGAGCACGGCTCTCACTTCTGAAAACAGGACACCTCGCATTTGGCAAGAATACGTACCCAGTCTCTCAGCTGTTTTCCCTATGGCCCTACCTGCTTACACAAACACCCGTGCTGGCTGCAGAGTTTCAGTCTCCCCTCCAGAGAACAGCCACCAACTGGCTACAAAACCATCCCATGCAGCACAAGGTTTGTTTGATGTTGCTTCTCCTGTTCACACACAGAAGTTTCTCTCTGCAGCTCCTAATGAACCCTAACAGACCTTTCCCAAGGCATAATAAAAGCTAATACAAGCATCTTTTATCTTACCCTTTCCATATTCAAGCCTTTGCATCTACCAGCAAACAAATGTGTCTTCTGGACACCTGGGCCTTCTTCACCCTCTGGAAGATCTATCTGAACCAAGAAGTAGCAGCTTGTGAGGGACACATCTACAATGCTGTGAGATGGCAAGAGTGCAGAGACCATTTGACCTCAGCTATAGGTGAGGGTCTGTTGGAAGCCATATGCATCAGGGTATAAACTCCACCAAGGTTCCTAACTTTTCCCATAACAGCAAGAAGTGGTGTGATACTGAAACAGTGTAGCTATCTGGGTTTTCAACAGGAAATCTATTTTGGGACCTAGGAGGAGGACTCCTTAACCTTCGCTCTTGGAAGGAATTGTTGATGATCTCACTGCATGGCTATCAGTGTCCTGGGCCAAATACTCCTTATGCTCTTGGACTTCTGATCAGCTAACAAAGCAGATGCATGAACTAATTAAAGAAGCAGAGCCTGTGTTTTCTGCTTCTTACAGCTCTATATTCAGTAGCTGGTACATGACACCTCGTGAGCTGATGCTTGTCTGTCTGTGATCTAAGATGAAAGAAACATTCACAAGATAATCCAGGGGGATGGGAGACTGAACACTCTCTGCTCAGGCTGTTTCAGCGTATGGAGAAACAAAATCAATTACAGAATCCCAGATTCATGGGCCGTAGTTCTCAGGAATGCTATTACAAAAATAAGCTGATCTCTTCTGGCTAAAAACACTTCATACCTGAGATGACATCACCTGGAATTTGTAATCCAATTTTGCAAGAGGACAGACTGTGACCAAGTTCCATGGTTTTTTTAATCTTTAATTACTATGGGATATTTAATCCTATAGCATATTTCATGGGAGGCAAGAGACTAAAACAAAGCTGCGTTGGCTTGACACAGAAACAAGTGCAAATGGTTTCAATGCCATTAGCCTGTTGCTGTTTGACTTTGGCTCTCAAGAAATTTTTAAGGCACACATGAGGAACATCATTAAAAATAAAGCAAACTAACCCGTAACTTAAAAAAGAAACCTTCTCTTCTCTGAGTTATTTATTAACCAGTTAAGAATCTGTCAAGGCCTTCTTAACCATTAACAAACAGTTCTCAAGATCAAGACAGAATCCCAGACCAAACTGCATAATTTAATGACACGAGATTCTGAAATTTATTGCTCTCCTTGTCCAAACACTGATCCGCAGCTGCACACAACCACCTCTCCCCCAGATCTCCAAGAGGAGGTCAGAGCTTAGGGTCCTGCTCTCTACAAACACTGCTGCAGGGACTGTTCCCAACACACCAAGGTGAGGCAGGAATAAGAAGCCATAGAAACTTAAGACAGACATAAACACACAATGAGGATGACATTCTTATACACCCACTATTGAGAAACATATTTGGCTGAGGAAGGTGTATGCTATTGCCTGTTTTAATATAGAAAATATACTACTTATCTAGCAGGAAGCCAACAGACACGATGTGCATGGTAGAGCACATCTTGGGAGAAATAATGACCAGGAAACCAAACCTCTCAGCCTAAAGTGCTCCTGAACACTCGTGCTTGAGGAACAAGAAGAGCAAATGGCAACCAAGAGCACTGATTCCTACACCAGGTGAGCAGCCACCTTCTCCATCCCAGTTGGGTTCTCAAATCTGCTCAGGAGCAGCAAGCCTAAAGCAGACATTGAGGGTATCATGTCATGAGCGCTGTTGGATAAAATACAACCAGTCTACGAGAAAAGCAAGAATGTGAGTTTGCATCACAGCTCTGGAGTCCAGATTTCTGGAGGTCAGTTTACAGAAATGTGTCATTTGAGCCTTCTTTTTTCACCCACCACCTTTCCATTACAAGGGCTGTCTTCACCAGACTCTCCAACATGGAAGATGTCACAGAACTGAGGCAGACAGGAGCTGCTAAGCGTCACACATTGCATCACCTGCTTCCCAGTGCTCCTTACGACTTCTCCACACTGTGGCCCAGGTTAGCTCTGCGGGAAGGCATCACTCTGGCCTTCGGCTCCGGGGGCTGCTGCTCCCTGTGCCAACTTACACACAATTAAACATGAGCAAGTATACCAGCTCTGCAGCATGGCCACAGACCTAAGCGGATCTATCACAACATCTTTTGCCACCTAAATTGCTTTGAAGTGGTTTTGAGCTGCGTGGGGCTGTGCCGCGCTGTTTGCTTGTGAACAAGGAGCCCTCTGACACCCGCACGTTTCCACCAGAGCTCACTGCCGCTGCAGAATTACTGACAGACGTCAGGCAGAAAAACCAGCACCTCTCCCTGGATGCTCGGGGGCTCGGCTTCTCCGTCGCATCCTCATGACACCTGGAAGAGTCTCCCCCCACCAGCCTCCTGAGATGCCTCCTGCCACCGCTCTGCCAGCCTCCTCCCCAGCCCTCCCTGCCCCACGCGGAGCCTTCGTCCTCACATCCTCCCCTCTCCCCTGCCGCAGATCACAGCGCGTCGTTGCTCTGCGTCTTACTCCTGCCTGCCTTCTTTAAAGCACGCGGCAAACAGGGTTTAATCCCACTTGTTGGTGAGGCTCGGGGTGCATTTAAGAGGTGACATAGACGTCTCTGTGCAGCCACCTGGAGCTCTCCTTGCAAAGACTTCAGAGATGGTGGGCATTAAATAACAGCCAAATGTTAATAGGGGTAATACTTCTCACAAGATGCCCAGCTGTGCTCTGGGAAGTGTCCTTCTGGGCAGTTATCTGCAGAGGAGAATGGATTGGAGAACCTGACAACACAATTAACTGGCCCAGTTTCATGTCCTGTATGATAATTGCCTGTATGAGTGGAAGGGAAAACTAAGTGCAATTTGTTTATCACCAGACATACGTCTCTATAAAATAAAGAGGCTCAGTTGAATAGAAGGCTCCTTTGGGCAAGGACATGGCATTTAAGTTATAGCTGTGGGCACAAAGCACATGTCTGATGTACCATAAAAATATTCTCTTATCCATTATCTACAAAATGCAAAAGAATTAGCATTGCTGGAAAGCTGTATTTTAACATTTCCTTCTCCCTACCGCTCTCATGGGTATCCTTCAGGCTGATCCCAAATTACATATGAAAAACATTCTCTGCTTCTTCCCTTTTCAACCTCATCTTAGCATTTGGATGTTTCTGACTTCCTTTGAGGCATAAATGATCTCTGACATGCACACCCTCCTCAAAGCCTGCACCATGGCATGGCTAGGCATCACGCTGACTAGCAGAAATCTAGTTTATTTTGTTTTGTCTCAAGAAATCTCATGCAACCTTGTATTTTGGTCACTGAAGATGCCTGTGGTAGAAAGCTGAATTTTCACACAGATACACCTGTATCTGAGAGCTAACAGCAATAATCTGGAACGAAGTGTTGCTGCAAACATTACTGGAAGAATCTCAGGCAAACTAGCAGAGAAGGTCTTTCAACAGATTAAAAAACAGGCCAACTGCCAGCTGCAGGTGGGGATCAGATAAGGAAAAATATTGTGAGTAGAAAAAGGCTTTACATCATCATTAACTTTTTTAGTATGGTTATCCTAGGTTTCACCTCCAAGTGGACATAACCAATTATGTCTATTTTCAGCATCCCTCAGCTGAGAAAATGCCCAGCCACACTCCTCTCGGAAAATGGGCTTTCCTCCCCACCGTCTGGAACTTGTTCTTCTGAACTAGGAACAACTTCTCTTTTCCTTGTTGATTTCATCCCTTTCCACTTGAAAAATATCAGCTTGTGTGACTTCCTCCCTTTCTTAGGGACCATTTGCCAGAATGGCTCTGCCTTGTTCAATGCCTTTTCCAAGAGCATCATCAATACTTCCCATCAACACTAATGATGCCCTGGAAACATGACTTATTAATGAGCAAGGCATGCTCTGCTCTGCTCACAGAGGAGAGCAGAAATACTGCAGGGTCCCAGCAACACCTTTTTTGGACTGCTGCGATGGTTTGCCCTCCTTGACACCAGGTCAGCTAGCTCTCCTTGGCTGTTCTAATTACGGATCCCATAAACTGCTGAAATTCCCCAGTCGTGTTTTTTCTTGCATCTTGGATCGTCCCCTGGAATAGAGTCAGTGACTGGGACCAAGTTGTTTTGAAGGCATGAGGTGATATGAAATCCTGCTGACAATTTTTGTTAGTTCAGTAAGCACATGCAATGTGTCAACCCAGAAGAAAGGAGGGGAGGTACTGAGTAACAAAGAAGTCATTTTTACAGTCATTTTCTTAACAGTTGCCACATCTTCTATGCACAGTTTTCTCCAGGCTCTTTATTACTCTGCTCTAGGTGATTGTCACTCCCTGGTTGCTGCCATCTTTCACACAAATACCCACATGGGAGCATGTTTTCTCTCCTTCATAAATGCCTTCAAATTTCTTTTTTGCTTATATTTCGATCAAAAACGTTTATCTTATGCTTCTGCTTCTCAGCAGTCATCACCATGCCTGGGCAGCTGCTGGATTCTGCACTCGGGTTTGTCCACCATCACTTGTTCTCCCACGCGGAGCCCACCTTCCCTTACTGCACCGGAGCGCATGGGTATGGGCAAGGCAGCACGGCCCTGTGCCAGCCGCACTGGACAACCAACAGTGCTTGGGGTATAACGGCTTCAGACATGGGAGCAGAGAGCAGGTGGGCCTTAGCAGGTACTCAATTTCTTCCCCAGATGCTTCATAAGAAAATGTCACTCGACCCACCTTTGCGACATACTTTAATGCCCAGCGTCCTCATCCCATCTCCAGCGAGACGGCAGCTACCCTCACCCTACTGCATAATTAGCTGATGCCCTCAAGTGTCAGTTCTTGGGGAGGTATTTCAGCTACCACAACTGTAATGCTGTTTTGGGGCCAAAAATCGGACTTTGGCTACACCTGTGCAGCTTTGGCAAAGTCATCACAGCTGCCTGGCACAGTGCATGGTAACATAGCATGGATTTACAAACTGTAAAATCCTCATTTGTGGAATATATTTCAGAAGACAGTTTCTAACTGCTGCCTCTTAGCTTCCCCAGGTGCGTTCTTGTTCGCTGTTTGAGACATACCTAAGGCCTTTGGGAGATGAGGATGCTAACGGAACAAAGACAGACACGCATGTTTTCCCTCTACAATTGCCAAAGTTTTGCAGTTCCTCAGGACAGAGTTTAAAACCAGTTGGAGACCACATCCTGCTCCCCATTCCATCAGGAATGACTCCAAGAGCTGTTTTAGTCAGTGGGATTTTTATTTATTTATTTATTTATTTTAAACAGAAGGAAAAATGAAAAGCAGGACCAACGTCATTGCACTTCCACTATTCTCCTGCATACTGTTAGACCTTAATTCATGGATGCAGCATTTAAGAATACCAGATCACAGATGCAATCTGGAAGGGAAGATGTAATTTCCACACCTCACAGCCTCTGGGATCTGACCTCCCATTTGGGCATCTGCTAGCTACATGGGAGGGCAGCAGACTGGGCCTTTCTTTAGTCTGATAGCACAGTGAGTAAGTACTAAGGCAAAGAAAACTCACAGCTGTTGTGACACAGAAGGAAGAATCTGGAAAAGCAAGAAATTTCCCCACACACCCCCATCCAAAAGGACTTTGTGCTCATTAACTCAGATTTTGCTGACAATTTCCAAAAGGATGGGGTTACCTGGAGGACACTAGGCAGAGGTACTAGTCACCCTGTTGCCTTAGTCACATCTGATACTGCTTATAAACCTCAGGATTTTACAAGGGAATGAGAGCTAGTGCTAGGTAATCTCACACCATCCCTGATTTCTTCAGAAGACAAATCTTTTTGCAACGTTACTGACATCCCTGACTCATTCCCCTGTAAAGGACACTGAATGGTTGTGCAGCCCCATGAGCAGCTGACCCTACCTCTTCTTCTCAGGAGTCTTAGCCACTTTATTGTAACACAAGCATCCTGCTTCAGTTCGTGTATCTAACTGTGCTAGGTTTCAGGAGACAGCTTTGTAGCAGTCAGAAATGTTTGCTTTAAGCTGTGTAATTGCATCATGCACCCTACAATATTACCATCCACCAAGCACCTGGAACAATGATGTTCAGCTTTTAGCCCCACAAACACCTGTACATCCAGTTTCAGCCCTAGTTTGCCTGCTGTTGCACAAGGTTATTTTCTATTGCTTGAGAGTGGCCCTGGATCTTGGTGATCCTGGGATGTTTATTGCCCACCTCCGCCCATGAGATCACAGTTAAACTGTTGGACCTACTTATCTCTAGTTGTGTGCACCTTACGATATCAGCCTGTTACAGAGACCCTTCCCACATCATTACACTCCAGCTTGACATGTATTTGATCCTGCACTGCAGCTTTCAAGGTGTTTGAACCAGGTTTGGGTTGGCAACCACCAAACAAGAAGTTATGGTCAGGAAATCCACTTCAAATCACCTTAAAACATGAATCACATGGAAAGACAACTATTCTCTCGCAAAAGCAAACCAGTAGCAATGAAACCACCCAGGCCCACGAATACATATGTCTTACATTTAACATACACATGCATTCGCTAGAATCCCACAACCATGCAATATTGACATACCTGTTAGACCCTCTGCTGAGGACCTAAAAATCCAAACCTAACTTCAGAGAGCAGTTTGCAGATTGCATACTATTCTCTGTGTTATTTTCACGCGCTTTCTAGTAAAAGAGATCTTCATCCATCAAAAGAAACCCCATTTCTGCACATATTTATCCCTAATCCCCTGCCAGGACTTCAGAAAGCGTTGCTGTGGAGACCGGCGAACAGCCACGAGCTCCAGCATGGCACAAAGAAAAGCACAAAGGTTGTGCCGGCCACTGCTCCGGCTGCCGTGCCGCTGCAGGGCATAAAGCCCTGCCCGTTGGGAAGGCTGCAGAAGGAAGTTTTGGGCCGATACACAGCAGTTGGGACTGAATAGAAAGGACAGCTACCCTGACGCGGCTGGGCAGAAAGAGCAGCTCTCAGATGGCCCTGTCAGAAGCGCAGGGCTCTGTGTGGGATAAAAGTCGTACAGCTGCAGAGCAGAGATATTTTGGGCTAGCATCCCTTGGAGTCAATGCCAGGTTTTACACTGGCTTCACTCTCATTTTCTCATTTCACTTTTACTCTCATTTTGGATGAGAATAAAAGGCAGCTCTTCTTCACCCCAGTGCTTTGAATTACCAGACTTTTTCTGAGGGGAGGAAGTAACCTGATAAAATTCCCCTACAGATTCATCTCAAATCAAGACCCATGATCTTGTTACCAAGGTATTTAGGATGTTAAAAAAGACAGACTTCTGTGGGTGGAAATGAGCAAAAAGATCAACAGAGACTCCAGTTCCATGTAGCTGCCTTCAGCAGAATACAGTACAAGAGGAAAAAAAAAGTCCCTAAGCAGAGAAATACAGAAGATGTCAGCAAGCTGGCTGGGGAAGAGAATGACCCTGATGCCAGAAGACCACCTGCTCCTTAACGCTAGGCTGAAGGCTGTTCCGCTTCTTTTTCGGAATTACCACAGACTAGGAAGTATCTCAGAATAACTTTAGAAGATATATAGGTATATATACATGGGAGGAGGTTGGAAGACAGAATACATATAAGTACATATCCCTGCAGCCTTTAAGGCTTAGAGCCAAATCCGCTTCCTGCCATGCCCAGTCATTGAAGCTCCTCAGCACTCAGGACTCCAGACTTGCTAAAATTGGGTACCTCCAAATCAACATTTTAACTAAATCATGATTTCTGAAGAGGCAGAACGCATTTGGGACCTCAGCTGAAGAGCTGCCTCTTCTCTGAGCACATGAGAGTAGCTCATCTTGGGCTCCATCGTGGGTTTCTAGATAAAGGAGGTACTCTACAAAACAGGATTTGTTGCTTATGTGAAACTCAATTTCATATTAAAAGCAAGGGCAGCTGCCTTCTAATCTGTACCATCACGAGCAACCTATGAGCACCCTGCAAGCTAGCTGACACAGCCCTACCTCACATGGGTTTGGGATCATCGGCATGCCTCAGGACTGGGGCAGCATAGCCACCAGGCTGCATCCCGATGCAGCTGTGAAAGGCAAAAAACATCAGTAGGTCAAAACATCCAGTCGTTTACTCATTTTCAATGACAAGGCTGCTGTTTTATTGGCCACTGCAAACCCCAGCTCCTTGAAGTCCTAACTGTTGTGAAGGAGCCAAAGCTGTGCTATTCGCAAGCCCAGTAGAAGACCATATCAAGCTCCTCCATGGTTATTAATAGCACTGGGCCTGAACAAGGGCTACTGATGATATTTAGTTCATTGACACTAGATTTAGCAGAGGCAACACTGCCTTTCTGCAGCCTTATCAGCATGCTACTATCAACAGCAAGGGTAGGCAGAGGGGCACAGAAAGAAGCCTTGCAACCACGAGCCCTTTCTTGATCAGCCCAATCTGCCTTTCAGAGATGCTGGTCCTATCTTCTTCCACCAAACTCTATCCCACCACGAGCAAGAGGGCTCTTTCTCATTCACCCATCCCAGCCTCAGGTTTGGCCTTTCTTCATCTGCGTTTACTACCAAGGGTGCAACTGCTCCAGGCACACGTGGATCCCATGTCCGCCACTATGATTCCTCTCTCTCTGCCAGCAGAAATCCCGGAGCTGAGAGGGGATCCCTCCAAGCACGCAAACCAACACCTCCACCCCCACAAGCCTCTTCCTCAGCGCAGCCCGCACGCCCCTGCACCGCGCAGCAGCCTCTCTGCCAGCGCATGGCCCCTCGCTGCTCTCCACAGAGCACGAAGCCGGTTTCTTCAGCTCCGAGGGGCATCCCTTCTTCTCCTCGCAGGAGGTGACACGAGAACGAGTGAAGACACATGGAGGAGGAGACAACCCCACTGGTTTTTAACCTGCAAATTTTGCAGTCCTCAGGTCTAACAGGGAGGATAGTCTCTCGTTCCCTTAGTTCACAGCCTGACAACATCACTGCTGCATTCCCCCCACCCCGTATTTAGTGACCTCATTGTCAGGAGTGGCTCTACAAGATGACAGAACAGTACGTCAAGTCCTCCTCTGTGGTCTTTTTTTTTCCTCTTCCCTTCTCCCCAAAACCTTCACACGATTTCTTGCAAATAACCTTACCTCCCTCCTGAGCAACGCTATCAGCTGTCATCCAGTATCACGTGCTTCTGCCTTAGCTGGATCGCTTGCACACCCCACACCACTCTCCCCAGGTCTGTCATATTAAATCCTCATAACGAGCCGCTTTGCATTTAATCCCATCTGTCATCAGATCCTGTTTAAACACCGAGAATTACCACTTTAATGCAACTACTTCCTCACACATGACAGCTTTCTTCCATTGATCTCAAAGCACTCTGCAAGAAAAGCTGAGCTTCCCTGAGCCCCTTTCTCTGTGTGATAATTGATGCACAGAGAAATAGGGCAGCCCAAGCTAAACGAACAACCCAGTACCAGGAGACACAAGATCTGGCTGAGATATCCCAGCCTTGACTTGTAGCTATTACAGCTAGTTGCTCAAGGTACACAAGAGCACCTCTCTGTTTCCATACAATAGGATACAGGCAGGCTAACAGCATGTAAAATCTGGAAACACCACGGGTCGAAGTTTGAATGCATGCACCAGTGAGAAGACACCCTTTTTATGTCTGTAGAGAGATCACATTAGCCCGTGCAGGCACTCCCGTACCGCTAGAGAGTCTGTATGAAGCCTCCTACGTCAAGCCTGCTGCAGCAGCTAAACCCATTTGGGAACCACGTCCTGGGGCTGAAGAAGCTAACAGTGCATTCCTGTGTAAGAGAGGATGCAAAAAAATTGGGCGACTGCGTTTGTTATTCATTAAATGTACTGGAGCTGCCTTATGTGCTAAATGTTCTTACCCTGATGATCTTACCAGCTAATTAAAGAAGACTGATGAAGTATGATAGCAGTAATATGTTGGTACTTCCAAACTGCAAATGGAAAATTGAGGCAGAGAGAGCATACATATATATTACCTACATGAAATACAGAGAGAATATGAAACTCTGTACGAAAGCCAGCTCCATTCCTTCAGATCAAAACACTCCTTCCTCTCTTTGAAACTCTACGCTAGCATGACACATCAGTGATGTCCTCCTTGCCAAACTAATTACCTGCTTTGTGATGCAGGCCAACAGATTTGAGGAGTGCAGGATTACTGAACAGAGAAACTGGTATCTGGTAAGTACTAAGGCTGGGAAGGCTTCGCCAGAAATACAGTAGAAGTTGTCCCCGCAGAAATGCTGGCCTGGGGCCACATTTGAAATTGAATTTGAATCAAGCCTTCTGGAAGGGCTTATTTATACTTACATGGGATGATGACACCCCGTACCCGGGATACCATGAGAGAGCTGGTTCTCGTGGAGTTTTCCATCCTACATTTAGGTTTTTCAGATGGTTCAGTGGTCCAAAGCCCTCTGAAAGAAATCCAGCTCTGTTCCTTTTGGGTTTTCTCCAGCAATCAGCAGGAGAAATAGGGATAACTCAAGTTATAGCTCCAGTTCCCAATACTCTATCTAGACAAAAATATCCCATTTAGGTACTTAAAAGACTAAGTCAGAACCTGCATATCATAACTACAGTCAAGGAAAGGAGTTCAGATTCAAACTTCACTGTTCAGTCCCTACCCTACTTATGTTCATAAATTAATTGCTTTGCATACTCAAAATGCTAGGCACATGTTAGATACCACTGCGATGAAATCCTTGGCATCCATACGACTAGCCATAAATCTTGTGAACGAATTCCTTGTGATTTAGCTCCTACTTCCAGTCAGACTGGAATTCCCACAGGACACTGTCTGTCAGGAGTTTGACATCAGAAATTGCAGATGGTTATGAAAATGGAAACAACGAAAAGCCAACCTAGTTTATTTTTTTTTGGACTCAGACTTCTCAAGAGATTCAGGTTGAGACTGATTCATAGGTCTGGGCTGGTTCCTGCTTTATCCCAATCTGCTTGCCCTTAGTATGGCAGAAGTGCTAAATCCTACTCTCGCTGACTTCAAAAGAAAGACTATCAAGCCCAAATGTCACATTAAAAACCACAAATCATGTTATATCTTTGGATTCTGGTTCATCAAGCCACATCCTAAATGAGACCCCATCCAGATTCAATGATGTTTGGACAAGCAGAATCACAGTTTGATGTTTAACCAAACTATTTGATGGTTCAACAGCAAAGCTCCTCTAATTGCAAGCAACGCAGAGCTGCCAAGTTTTAAACAAAAGAGCGCTGTGCACAGCCCATCTAACACAGAGGTCGGACGGGGCACAACCTGCTCCTTGCCATGCAGCCATGGCAGCATCCAGTGCATGGGGCCGTTCCCCGCGGAGGGAAGGACTGTCTCCCGCACCGAAAGGCGGGGGACAAGGTGGCACCAGGCCAGGATGAGGATTTGGTAGCGTGGCTGTGGGGCAGGTTTGACCAGCTTAATGCTGAAAGACATACAGAAAGACGACCAGCTGGCAAGCATGCGTAGGTGGGGAGAGTCATGTTGTCCGTGTTTGCCAAAGGGGCAGAGAATAACACGCGTTCCTGTCTCTCAGTGGAGAAGGGGAAGTTCCCAGAAACTTGCTTCATCTTTCTATTCTTAACCCTTTTCTGGCATCCTCATGAGTCTGGGTATTCGTAGAGGAGCCACTGCAAAAAAGCAATTCAGAAGCCAGCCCTCCCAAGCCTTGCCGCGAGCAGGCCCCTTTTCGTCTCTCCAGCACCAGAAGGGCGATAGCCGAAAAGGATTTCCCAGCATTAGCCTTGTTTAAAGAGAAACGGGCTACAAATGTAAACAAATCACAAGCGCTTTCAGAGCAGGGTCCGTGCCTTGGCCAGAGCTGGGGAAGCTGCCTGCCTCTCCATCATCCCGTGATGCCGGCCTGTCGCTGGCTCAGCGAGCTTTCTCATACATCACAAAGACCAACACAGTGTTTCAAGAGAATAAAGACTCAAATATTTACAAAACCAACGGAAGATGCACTGGCTCCACACTTTGATCCAGCACAAGCATTGTTTAACAGAAGATGTTAAACTGTGCCCAACAGCGTAAGAAAGCATGTGTGTGAAGGTATATCCATCCCCCGGTCACAACTCCTGTCTGTAGACATCTAAAGGTCTGATTTAGCGTGCCCATGTCTGAAAAGTCGTTCTGGCAGCATGGAGCAGGGGCAGCTTTTATCCCACAAGCACAGCTCTCGCTGACCTGGCTTTGAGCAGAGCTGGGACTTGATGGTCTCCAGAGGTCCCTGCCAGCCTCGGCCACTTTCTGCTGCTGTGAATCACCTCCAGGTACTGGCTTGCATCAGTGCTAGAGGGATTTAAACCCTCAGGTCTAAGGTAAGGGAGTCTAAAACCCATTTAAAATCCCCAGGGCAAGAAAGAGGCTTTCAAAGCAACAGACTTGACTTGGATTTTAAAGGAAGATTTTTTTTCTGAGAAACAAAAACTCCTCCCTCTCTGCTTTCCTCTGCATCATTCCCAGGTCACAGCTGCGGGATAATTTTGTGACAGGGAACTTGACCACGAGGGCTGGCACAGTCCTTGCTCTGCTTCACGCTTTCCTAAATACTGAGCTGTGGTGATCAGTGCACCTGGAACAGCGAGGGGCTGTGGGAAAGGTGCAGGAGTGGGCAGAGGTCTCTTCCTTCTTTCTCTCAGTTCTTTAAAGGCTCTCCCAGCTCCTCAGCCCTACCATGGTGCTGACATGGAAGCAACAGGTAGGCATGATTTCCAGATCCAGGTGCATAAACCCCTGGGCTGCTTCTCAGAGGTGATGAGCAGCCGCCACCGCTCACACGTGTTGAAGCTGAGAACGGAGGGGAAAACTTCACTCAGCGGCACAGGGCAATTTGCATGGGAGCCAGGCTGGCCTTCGGGGGCTGTGATCTTTCAGTATCTGGGTTAATCCTAGCTTCTTTTTCAAACTGAATGGAAGTTTCCAGCATTTGTCATTCCAGCTTCAAAAATGTAAACTGATCCCTTCATTGGTTTCTCTCAAAACGCTTGGAAGACTTCAGCTTCCTACAAATAGCTACCGAAGCTGGGAGGGACAGGAAGATGGGGATGGCAGATTGGGGCAGTGTTAAGAAGTTAACAAATACAAAGCCCTTTTAATCTCTAGACCCAAAGGAAGTTTACAGGAGGCTCTTCCTCCACTACAGACGAAAAACCTGGCAGCACATTGAGGAGGGGACCCGTTCCTCCTGCCGCCTGCGGGCAGTGCCCAAAGCCTCACCAGACCCGATGAAGGAGCCAAGAAGGGGGCCAACAAACAAGATAGCTATGGTCTCAAAAACTACAGCAGGGGGGCTGGAAACACTGGAAAATAGAAGTGGATAGATACATAGATAGATAGGTTAAGTAGTGACCTCCCTTCCCATCCATCAGCACAACAACTACAAAAAAAAAAGCCATGGGCAACCCAGCAAGGCTGTGCAAAGGAACAGGCGAGGTCTGGTGTGACCGTCCTTGTCGGGATGAGCTCAGCTGAGAGCAAGAGAAAAGCAAGGTACCGAGGAGGGTACAATTCTCTCCAGGTTCACACGTAGCAACAGTGCAAGTTTCTATAGCAACGCCAGGATTATTTTTAGCATTAGTCATATTTTAACAGTAACTACCCAACGTGGAGCTGGGGTGGAGGGCTGCATTTCACCCCCTTCACCGCTTTTTCCTTTCCTCCTGGAGATGCAGAAGTATGACTAGAGAACTGTTTAAGTGCATATATGTGAACTGGCTGTGCATACAAATAAAGTCAAAAGGGGAGGGCATCAGGGAAAAAAACCTTTTTTCCCCCCCATGATGCTCCTTTTTTGATGCCCCTTTAGTGAAGCTCAAAGCCCCGGTGAGAAGCTGACCCCAGTGACAGCGTGGCTGGACATGCGCCCACAGAGGACGTTTCTGGGGCACTCTCACAGCTCCCTTCAGTCTTGATCAGTTCTAAAAACACACAGGAGAGAGGAGAGGAGAGGAGCCATAGGTCCTTTCGGCCACAGCTTGCCACAGCAGCAGCGTAGGGGCTATTTCAGATGGGCTGTGTTCACAGGGGTGTTCCTCCATCACATCGGCTGCAGGCCCTTGTGGCAGGAGGGCATGCAGGCAGCTCTTAGGCATAGGAGGGAGCAGAGTCAGAGTGAAAGAAGAGGTGCAGAGCATCTTCCCCAGCACTGGGGCCATGGGAAAAAACACAGCCCAGCTGTGCTGCCTTGAAGAGCATGGGAGGGCAAACAGCAGGATCAAGCACAACTTGCAGCTTATATTTTTGATACTAGAGATACACAGAAGGCCAACCAGATACCAGTTGACTCTACCAACAAGCAAGCAGGATGCCAATCCCCATGGCTGTCACTGGGCAACCAGTTCCTTAGGTAAGTTTGGAAATTCTTTTTCTTGTTCTACAAAACCCAGTGCAGCACAAACAACAGCCTTGCTTAACAGTTACAGCAGCCAGCAAACAGAGCAGATCCATGACAGTCTTGGCCAAGCAAAAGCAGGAATGCAAACTATAACATCTCCTAAGTATCTGTTATCCACCCACACAGTCACAGACAGTTCCTATTGCCACTCAGAACAACCCAAATCATGAGCAATAAAATATGTGCAGTGATAATTAATAATTTCCCTTGCACGCAGTTTCTTTCATGCAAAGAAAACCCAATGGTGCTTCACAATTCATATTGCCACTGAACTGCAAGCAGCTTTTCACGGGTTTTAGCCATGCACGCATACCCACAGGAAGCAAGGCAAATGCTCAGATGTCCAGCTATGGGAATGGAGTAGGAGTTGTCCTGCTGGGATATGACCAGTAAGAGCCCTCAAGCCTTAATTGGCTAAAGGAACCTTCCCACAAACAGGGTAGCACTACGAAGGGATGAGAGAAGAGGTGAGTGGGCTGACAAAATAGATTTCATCCCTGTCAGGGACCACAAGAACTAGCCCACAGTGCTCTGTTCCCACCATGCCGCTGAGACTCCACTTAAGCAACAGGAGCAACGAGTGTCTGTGCACGTCTCTAAAACACCCCAGCACTTCAAGACACCTACTCATACCAGGGTCTCTAGGTAAGACCTGCCTAGGCTACAGTCAAGCCAAAGGAAGGGAATAGCATCTTTCCCTCTCCGTGGGCCTCAACATAGCTTAAATTTGTCACAGAAGTATTTTATTACACTGTCGCTTCCAAGAGGATGTGAGCCTGCACTGCACTTTGGGCTGGGAGCAGATAGGATGCTTCCCAGGCTGCCTCTTAACAGTGAATAAAGTCCTTTATGGAAGCAGCTGCTAAAGCAACCGTGGTGCATCGTGCTTCCCATCCTCTTCGCTGCCTGCCTGCAGCTTCTGCTTCATGGCTTATGGATCCACGGGCCTATCCATGGAACAAAAAAAGAAAATCACCTCCTGTACAGCAGCTTATATGTCTAGCAGGATCCACTAAAGGGAATATCTCCACTAGCAATATTTAAGGATACACAAACTAAAACAGGTATTAAACAACCATCAGGGGAGCCAGATCCTGATCACATCCATGGAAAGCAATCTTTGCTCATCTCCGATCTCCTTCTCAGACTCTCTTCTGCTCACTCCTGAGCCCGTACCAAAGGAGGGTCACCGTGGAATCCTGCTTGAAAGAGCACGGAACCGCTCCTGAAAACAGCCTTATGGGCCAGCTGGGGCTGGAAGCAAGTTTTCTGTCTTTATTTTCCCCACTGAATACCATGTTTGCTATGCCACCTACATTATTGCATCCAAATGGCCGCCCTACCAGACAGCAAGATGGGACTGCCACACATGGTCCCCAGCACCTCTACACAACGTGGCTGGCCCTGGCATCTCGTCCAGAGAAGCGCAATGCCCAGAACGACTGGAGAAGTCAGTCCTTTTTTGCCCACTGGCTTATGCAATCTGTGGATCCCCCGCATATTCTGGAACAGGCAGCAAGTACAAATGCCCTTGGGGAAAGGCCAAATTTGTGTTGCGAGTTAATTGCCCGTATCCACGGCATCCAAAAACACACAGAAGCTCCTTAGAGACAAGCCTGTTGCCTTGTGAAATTACGGATGCTGTTTTACCACTTCAGTAAGTACTCAGTGTCCCTAAAAAAGGAGAGGTTGATTAAAACAATTTGCTCTTCAGCCTTCGTCCATCTGCTGAAACACACTGATCTTTCCCCAAGAACGCTTCAGCACAAGCCAAGTCAACAGGAGCAGAGAAGATGGGAAAAGCTCAGATAATTGGGCTGTCACTACCATAAGGGAACTGTATAAGCTGGGAGAGACAAAAAGGATGCCTGGCTGCCCGCCAGGAGGGCTGTCATACCCGCAGGTGAGCTAATATTAGTCTCTGGGAATGAAGTCAGAACAGGCGGCTCGCTCTGCTCCTACGCTGGCTTCCACACTGCTCTCAGCCCCGGCTCACGGTGCTCAGCCCCACGCATCGCTCCGTGTAGGGAGCGCATTATCCTGCAGCTATTTTCAGGTGGTGACAATGAAAAGCAAAAGGACCTGTGATGCCCCAGCTGAGTGGCAGCCAGCGGAGCTGCTGTTGTCACTGTGCGAAATCCTCGGCACCTGCCACCTCTGGATTTGGCATCCCTCCCCCAGGCTCCCCACCAGGATGATATCATCTGCTTCTCTGACTGTATTTCGACATCTACCTGACACTAAGTTATGTAAAACCCCACGATTAAGAAAACTTGAGCAGGACCCAGAGAATTTAAGGATGCTCTTGCTCTGGAAGCAGGGATCACTGTTGAGCCCCTGCCTTTCGGCTTCATTCCTTACCACAGCTCTTGGCTGTGGATCTCAAATCTCAGCACAGCTGGAAGTAGACCAGACCTCACTAGTTTTTGGCTAGCACTGTGAGCACTCCGGTTGGAAACCACTGGAGAAAGACCAGGCCTCCTGGCATTTACTTTCCTTGATTTCCCCAGGTCACCAGGGCTGTGCATGAGAAGAAGTGTGCATTTTCTCCCTGTTAGCCCAGGACAGATAGGGGCTACTGGGGAGGCTGCAGCTGCACCGGACTTGAGCTTTAAAGGCATACCGTAGTGCACTGTGCCTAACAGGAGTTAGTCTGGACTAAAGTCAAAGAAGACAGGGCTCGCTTCCCGCCTGGCAGCTGAGGCAGAGGTATGTTGCTGAGTTGCCTGGGATTTCCAGGTACACAGAAATCCCCTGGCTGAGGAGCGTTAGAGAGCACTACCCGTGCGATCTGGTAAGGAGCAATAGTTCGTTTTAGCAGCGGGCGAACTCAGGCGCTGTAGCAGCTCTCCCAGCATCCAGCTCCCGCTCCTGGAGTTTGGCAGAGGCCGAGCTGCACTGGTGCTGACTTAGAATAAAGATCAAGAGTTGGATTTCTGACACTCGCTCTGGGCTACAGAAACGGAAAGACAGAGACTCCTCACGGCCAAAGCTGTCCAGGGGGGAATGCAGGAGAGCAGTAAAAAACACTCGATAGGGCTGGGAGCAAGAGACTGCAGCTAGCTTCCAGTCACAAAGACAGCACTTTGGAGGGGTTGGAAGACACTTGCATGGTTACAGCAGAGCTGACAATTCAGGAAGATGATGATGAATCCGTGCAAGTCTGAAGCATGATTATTCCTACAAGCTGTGCAGATATTTGGAAAAAACGGATACTATACATGCTGGAGGTATCCTACTGACCAGCACCTAGTTTGTCTGCTCTGGAGCTCAGCAAGCATATTAACCCAGGAAATTATTTTTTATTGTTCTTTATTCAGTCCTCTATTATTTTACACACACTTAGCATAAGGAGCTTCCTCACGAACTTGACAGAGTAAAAGCTATTTTCCAAAAAGAAAATCTACCTCTTGCTCATATCCGGACAACCAAGGGAGGAGACCCCACGGGCTGCATGGTGCGTGACTGCCATCCAGCCACCACCTCTCAGATACCCAAATTCAGTTTAAGCTCCCCAGTCTCCTGTCCTGCCCCAGAGAACAGAGGGCAAAAAAAAAGTGAGAAGCAGTCTGCGTCTTGGGAGGGCTCTGCTCTCCCGCGCTGCATTTCCACGGGGAAGCCATGCTGGGCTGATAAAGAGCAGCGCGCCTGGCCTTGCCTCAGCTACAGTACATTTCATCTTCCCCAAGGAAACGGAGAATTTTTCTAATTAAGCATTAAAGTGATTCAATTATGAGGAATGCTCTCTTGTTGAGTTAAAATCCATCTCAGACAAGAGTGCAGCAAGGCTGTGGACAATTCTGGAGAGGTTTTGCTGACTGGTGGATCAGGACATACTGCATCTCAGAAATGGGAATTTTTTTTCCCTTAGGAAAAGTGCTGAATCGCAGTCTCTGCAAGTACAGAAGACAGTGGAAAAAAACAAGAGAAAAAGAGACAAACAGAAAAATAAGAGACACAGGCAGGCTTCTTGAGCAGAAGCATACAGCCAAGTATTTTGGGCTGCCGGCACGTGCCGGGCTGTGAACGGCGGGTGCTGCCCCAGTACCTCTCAATCTGCCATGGACAGAAGGAGGCTGTGATCTGTGCAATTACACAGGATAGCTTTTGCCAATGCAGTCCTCACAACCAGTCTCAAAACCCTTGATGAAACTTGCTAATTGCCGCATCAAACTGCTATGACTGACAGCTCTTAAGTCAACATAGCCCCATGTCAGCTCTGCAAGCAGCTGAAGTGAAAAACATCCCACATCCCCTGAAAGGCACATAATTATTTTTGTCTCAAAAACAAACAGACCCCTTCCCACCGGTCTGCTCTCTCTGACACGGCCCTGAGTGGCCACAGGGCCTGGTCCTGCCCCAGGAGGGGCTGCTGGTCCCAGCCATGGCCAGGCTGCAAGCACCTTGTCCCCACGGCTCAGCTAGAAGCGGCTGTGTGCATTGTGGCTCAAGGGGGGACAGTCCTGTAGCTGCTTTCCCAAGCAGGACTCAGCCCAAGTCCTCTCGTCCTCAGCCTCACCAGATTAGAAGGAGGAGCAGAGAGAAGCCTCCTGGGCTCACTCTCAGTGCTCCCTAACCGGCTTTCTCTGCAGGAGTGCCGTGTGAGATCAGGGTGGGAGCCAAGGCTGCACTGACAACCCAGAGAATGTTTGCACTTTAATTTGTAATGTCCAATATGGACTACATTTTGGGAGGAAAAAAAATTTAAATCACAGACACTGTCTAGACAGATGTAGCCACCTTNCTTCCCTCCCATCTACTCCATTTGCCTTCACACTCTCCAGCTGGCCTGTCCAACATCCCCTCCTTGTCTGCTGCTCTGTATTAATGATGTCCCCATTTGTTTAAGCGTTAAGGGGGACTCCTTCCAAGTCAGCACACCACACACTTGCAGGAACAGCTGCAGAGCAGTTAGCCAGCAGCACAACTGCAGCTCACGGAGCTGTGTCTAGCTGGCTTTACACTGACTGGAGATGGTACTGGTAAAAGTGGAGCTGTGGCAGGTTGGAGTTCAGGCCCAAATCTGGCCAAGAAGCTGAAAAAATACTTTTGCAGGCAGCATGCCATGAGGTGCCTGCGACTGCTGCTATACTGCTAGCAGCACAGCCGCACACTGCCGTGCGGGCAAGCCCCCGCGACGCGCGTCTCTGGCCCCGTGTCAGCTCCAGGCTCCGCAGAATACAAAAAGGCATTTAATCGACTGAGCCGCAGTGTTTGAGAGAGTCTTCCTAAAGGGGCTGAAGGCTGGGTAAGAGCAGAGGGACACGATGAGCCTCTGTCGAGGGCGAGCTCTAAGATGAGGCAGGTCATTGCTGAGAACCAGAGCTGGACGCGAAGCTGCTTCCAGGAGAGCAGCCAGCCGAAGGGCTGAGAGGTGATGAATGCTGCAGCAGCAAACGTTATGTCCAACAGAAGAGCTCTGTGAACCCTTTGTTGCTGTCAGCCTCCAGTGATCAAGAAATATATATATGAATGTACTTTTCCGTGCCAGCCGGCAAACTGCCCGTGAAACAGCTTGGCCTTCTAAGCAGGCATGGTTGCATGCAGTCAGCTCAAACCAGGAGCCGGCACCACAACGGATGTCCTTCCCCAACTCTTCCTCCACTGTTTCAGTGAAGCTCACACCGTGGGACACCAGCTCTGACCGAGCGGAGCGTGGAGGGCTGCGTAACAAGTCGACAGCAGTAGGTGACCTTCCACAACCCAGGCAATTTGTGCCCTGCTTAGATTAATCCCTGGAAATCCTGGACCATAACCTCAGGACCTGCCTGCAGCACACTATGCTAAAATTAAACCAAACCTTTTCCAGTGAGGTTTGCAGACCTCAGCATGCATTTTTCTCCTCAGAAGCTTTGCAGTTTAACTGTTTCCAGCCCAGAAAGGTGAGTTGTGGATGGACACGTGCAAGAGCTGGCTCTGTGGGAGCAGGGGTCTGTGGCAGCATCGATATTGGCTGGTTCAACCCTACAAGTTGAAGGCCTCAGCAGTGCCACCTGCAAATGGAGACGATGATCCCCACCGTCACAAAGCATCTTATGTACCCCCAAGAGGAAGTGTGACAAAATGTCCGAGGATTGTTATCCTAAAGTACAATTACCATTGAAAAACTTGATGACAGAAGAGACTCTGAGACTGCCACCTGGCAATAAGCAGAGATTATTTCAGATACATTATCTCATCCACTTCTCTTTCTGTCCACCCCCAGTCTGTTGGCTAGCTGCTCCCAATTAGGGCCTTTGAGTCCCTTCAGCCAGGACAGAGACCGTTTTCCTATCCAGCCGGAGAAAATCTGCTGACCGAAAAGTACCTGTTCTCTTCCCCCCACCAGGAAGCAGACGCCATGTTCTCAGGAAGGAAGGTACATCCCCAAAGGGACAAGCTGTATCACTCGAATAGTTAGACAAGCCACAATTTGGCCCAGGTTCAGCTGACCTAAATTCTGCCTAAATTCCCAGCCTAGCGTGGTCCGTGGGAAGACCCACAGCTTTCAGCAGCATCTGCTAATAGGAAACATCAGATGGAGACAAAGGTGGAAATTAGGCCATCTGAATCTGGGCCAGTGCTCTTCAGTCTTGAGATCCCATGCCCTACGGCAGTCCTGTCACTGCTGCTGGGACAGGAGGCCACCAGCCCAGCCATTTGCCATCACTACCACCGCCTGCGTGCAGGCTTTGTGCTCATCTCTCCCTGTACATTACAAAAGCCAAGCCAGTGCGAGATGGACACCTGTAACTTCAGCTGAAAATCAGGGGCTACAATTCACAGGCAAACTATTTCCCCATTCATTATTCAACCATTTCAAGCAGTGCTACTTTTCCTACCACTTTGCCACTTTTCAATCATTTGCAGTAAAGCAAATCAATCATTTACATGACTTACTATTTGGTTCAACCTACACAAAGCTAAAGAAGACAAGGGCACTCCTTGAACAGGGACAGCACATTACTCGGGTGAGGCTGACAAGAACTGGATCTCTTTGGTTCATCTCCTGCCACTCGCTGACAGCGATTTAGAAAGGGCTGTTTGACAGTAATTTCCTCTTTACATTCTTATGCTGCCTGACTGCTAAACCACCAGTGCTGAAACAAAACTGTTGAAAAAAAGACGATCAACCATTTGAGTCAGGTGCCTCTCATTCTGCCATCTGATATTTTGAGTAATTTTTGACTAAAAGAAGGGAAAACCACAGGCTCCAAGGCATGCTTGCAAAATGGGTCCTGGGCATCCTCCCACTCCCAGGGATGCTGCAACTTGTAAACATGCTGCATAGCCACAATGTGCCTCCTGCACATTCTGGTATCTATAGCACCACAAGGCTGCATGGATGTGGATGCACAGCTTTCTGGGGGGGGGGCATGCTGCATTTCTTGGGCCAACTACCTACCTGCACAGAGTAATTAGACTACCCTGATCTCGGTTACACGTGGGGGGCTGATTTTTGGAGCCTGACACATACTCTGCAGATGCATTTCCTTGCTACAAAGTCTTTCTGGTGCTTTTCTATTCTTGAGATCTCACCTCTTGCAATCTTTTACCCAGGCACTAAGCCACTCAGCTGCTGAGTTGCCAGAGGATTTACTTGTAACATGTCTTCTCCCTGGAACAGCCCCAACATCCATGTCAGTCATGATCACACTCAAATTCCACATCAGGCAGCTTTCCTCATCTGCCTGGAAATATTATTTTAGCCTGCTGCCACAAAGAGACAGATTGGTATCAATTTTAGATCAAGCTATTTAAAAAACCCTGGTCTTCTTTTTAAATCTTTCTTTCCTGTCTGACTAACTGCAGGCAACACATACACCCTCAAAATGCCTGAACTTCTGGTGCAGATCATGGGTATAAAACCCACTTCCTCTCCTGACTGCACTTCCAAAAATGAAGGACTGTGCATAAAAACTTAGCCCTTGAGCTGCAATGTTTCCACAAGGAGAAGAATTACAACACGGGACAGAAATGGCTAAGATGACCAGAAAGAATATGAAATCAAGGATTAGACAGGGGCGAGGAAAGCCTGCAGGAGGTCAGCTAGCTATCAGCCACACTGCCACAGGACTGCATGCGCTGTTTGATGCGGATGAGGTGAAGCATGAACAGGACCTCAGAAACCAGTTTAACACAGATGAGATGTGAGCAAGAAATTCCTTCTTATATGCAAGAAGTCCTCTTCATCACAATATGTGCCTGTGTAGCCCAACATGTACTTGATTACTTACAGATACTAATGAACGCATGCTCCTCACTGGAAGCAAAGAGCCCTTCAACAAGCGGTCAGGACACAAGAGCCCTTACTGCATCTTTTATGATACACTTGGGGGGTGAAAATTCCTTCTGGTCTACCTACACCCCATACCAAGAAGCTTTATCAGACATCTCTCTATCTGTAGCCGCGGAGGATACTAGATTAAACCTAGCCCTCTTCAGAAATCCACCCACTATATTTTCTCCTTAGAGACCTGCGTGTCTGCAAATCTGCTGTGTGACTGCGAGTTCACCTCCTTGAAGCACGAGCTGCACAGGGGAGGAACGCCGCGGTGCCTGCGCAGTGCATCGGCGCGAGGGAGAGGACGGGGACCCTCCTGCTGGCTGTCGTGTCTCGCCTCCTCTGTGCTGCCAGAGGATTTCCTGGAGGACCAGAAACAATTGATAGGGATGAGATGAGTAACAGGAGACTCCACAGTGAAGAGAAAGTACCCTTAACACACACACAGAAGGAAGGGATGGAAGAGAGCAGGGGCTGCTTTCGTCACTTGCTTACCTTTAAGCTAGTGAGGCTAAAGAGACCTCACATTCAATGTTTTTCTTTGCTCTTTTTAATGAAAACATCCTGGTTCAGTTCTGAGGTTCTCCTCACCAGAGCGCAGAGAACAAGGAGAACAACCATATCAACTTGTCTTCCCTACTCAGGGAAAGCAAGCAGGGAAGAAAAGCTTTAAAGAACACGCACACTTCCAGGCTTCCTTCACACGCTGCAGAGAAGGGCCCAGAGGTCGGTGCCTCTACTCTTTCCCTGGTCGCCTTCAACACGAAGCACGCAGCGCGCTGTAGGGTTCAATCCCAGCTCTCATATTAGCTGGAGGAAAGCGCAGCTGATTTATGGGAGTATAGCATTGCTTCTAGGCCAAACACAACTAGAGCCTCAGCACAGAAATGCTCGTAAAGCATTAGCCTGGCTTTCTTTTCTGCCGGCCTTCTGTTTACGCGGGCAGGAGGCACGTCCTCTGCGCTCTGCTGTGCTTGGCAGCGCCTTGGGAATGCTAAGTTAGGCAAATTGCCTTTAAGGCATGGGAAGATCTGAGCTGAAAACAAATAGATTGTGCGTCTTCACCCGCCGCTTACACTGAGCTTATCAGCACAAACAAAACGAGCGAAGGCGCAACACATCGGCAACGCCGCAAGGGAGCTCTTCTGCAGGAGCCGCACGGGCCCTGCGAAACCTGGGCCGCCCGTGCTGCCACGGAGGGGGCATGGCGCAGACCGCAAGCTGTGGGTCCCAGTGAGGAAGGGCAGATCCCTCCGATTTCAGCAAAAGCACTGGTATGCCCGGTAGTATACGATTAGCTTTGCAGAGGACAGTGCTGATAAGACCAAAAGGGCAAGCTTTACTTCCTGGGAAATTTTATGTACTTGCTGCATGCGTTTTCCTTGACAGCATGGGAATTCTGGAGAGCTTAAATATCCAAGAGCATTTGCGTATCTGCGCTGTTTTTAGAGGCACTTACTATCCTCAGATCCAGGCATAAAGGCGAGGCTATTTATTTTGACTTGACACCTTGAATGACAAATGATTACCCATGTCTTCCTCCCTGCTGAGAGCTCATTCTGACTTTCTACATACATGATGCATGATATATCACGTGTCTCCCACATCATCTTCTCAGGCCCAGTTGAGCCAACGGGATCTCACATTTGACTGCAAGCCAAGGATTTACCAAGGGAGAATTTCTCTACTGTAGTGAGAGCCTCTAATCTTAAGAGATTATTGTGTGCTCCCAGGAGCTTCATGCTGAGAGGGACCCCGTGGTTTTTCCAAAAGTAAGGATGAGTGAGGAAGTGGTGGCAAATGAACAGAAGAGAAGACAGACAGCATGTAGAGGCTGGATACCACAGAAGCAGAGCCATGGCAGGGAGTCAGCAGAGGCAACAAATTTCCTTCCTTGAACATTTTTTTTTTTTTTTTAAACCCTTCTACATCTTTCCCTGGTGTTATCTATAGCTTCTTGCACCCAGGCCATATTTCTCAACCCCTTGCCTGGCATTGCATGTTGCTCCTTCAGTTTCTCCTGGCTCTTTCATCCAAACATTCCTCACAAACATCCTTTTCCCATTCAGGAGGCACCAAGAAAATGTAAGGGGAAGCAGAGAAACCAAATCTAAACAAAAACCAGGGCATTGCAATCTGAACTTGAGATCACTGACACTGCCATTAGTCTTTCCAGTCTCCATGCTTTCAGCTGAATGTTTCCATTCCAGATGCAAATTCTTTGGGGCAACAACCTCTTTATTCTGCCCTTGACACATTTGTTTGGAAGTGATTAAAATCTGCAATGGACAAGAACACAGACTTGTTGGGGTACACAAGAGCCCAACATCTCCACGTCTTGTACTCCATCGGCAAGTTTGTGAATGGTTGCATGTGAAATGCCAAGAGCAAGATCTCGAGCTGAGCAACCAGCTGACTCGGGGCACGGCAGCTCACACACACCATCTGGAGCAAATCATAACAGTTTGGAGCTGGAAGGTGCCAGCTGGCACAAGCTCAGACCCAGCCCTGAAAGCCACGAGTGCAGCTCTGTCAGCGAAGACCAGGAGGTTGGGGGAACTGCCTTGGCTTGAGCTGGCCACACACGGCAAATGGATCTGCTGCAACAAGGAACCAGTGGGGCTGTCCACGTGCTCAGCTCCGTAAGAAACGCTCACAACTCCTTCCTTACTCATAAGCAGTCCCAGTGTCATGCCTGCAATGGGTTGAAGAGGCAAAAGAAAGGGAGATGACACATGGCATGGGCCATCAGCGGTGAAGAGGGTACAGCCAAGGTTTGAAGCAGTTAAGGACAAGGGATATTACACTGACACAGGGATGTGTGTGCCTCTGTGTGCTCCTCCACAGCCTCAGAAACGATTCCCAGCTATCCCAGTAACCGCAGCATCTCGAAGGTGGCAGGACTAGGAGATTGCCTGGGGAAGGAAAGGGACCTTTACATCCCATCCTGATGCTGACATCCCAGGGCTGTCACCACTGGGAATCTAGCAACAAACAAAGCATGCAAGGCTTTCCTGTGGCTGCAGCCATGCATGAAGACCCCTGAAGGCACAAGCATGCTCTTTGTAGGGCACTTAATGCGTATGGCTTGTTTGTGGAAGGTCAGCTATGTAAAACAGCAAATTAAAGTGGACGAAGAGAGTTCCTAAATGTTTTGCTGCTCTCATCAAAACCATCTCTAATAGATACAGCTCTGCTTTTTACTAACAAGCATCTTTCCCAACTCACACGACCAGTACTAAATCTCAGCAATTCCGTCAGCCTGTCCTACCACCCGCCTGCCCGTGAGCTCTCCACAAAGGCTCTGCAAAGCCCTCTCGGCCTGGCCTTCTGTTAGCAAGTTCAATGTTTTCTGTTCCCAGAGCAGCTTCATTTTTAGGTACCGCTTGAGTTTGCACAGCTTTTGCATTGTCAATGTCATCTATGTCTCTCTCTGCATCACCATGGCCTCCCCCTTCTCACTCTGGGCAAACCAGGCCCTGGCCCTGCTGATGTGCAGCTGCACAGCAGCTTTGACCACATCTCTGCTCTCCCTCCATCTCCCCGCTGGGTTCCCTCCGACATGAAACATCAGCTATCCATCTTCTCACCCACGTTCCCGTAGCAGCTCTCTCTCTGTTCTGATCTGTGATATTCTCTGCCATCACTTTTCCCCGGCACTTGGACAAAACACCTCAGTGTTGACTTGTAACATTTTTTGGTTTATTCTTTTCTAGGAGGACTGCCAGTCATGTCGCACTGACCCACATCATGCAGCTATTTCTGTCAGGCAGAAGTATGCTTTTCAGGAAACAGATGCTATTTTCCCTTGTGATCTCAAAATTGATGGGAGCACAGGTTCTTCCTGGGCGATATCAACTTTATGAGTTACTTACACAACCTCCTAGCTGTGTTAGTTGGAAAAAACACAGAAGAGAGAATCCAATATTTAAGTAGCAAAAATCTCCAGTCCACAGTGAAGCTGCTTTTCCCACTGCAGAACTGTGCTGGCTCTGCCCTGTGTGCTACAAAGGGCGACCAAGCACCAGCAAGTGCAACATGGACCCATTCCAGATCTCAACCTGACAAATTACGCCCTTAATGAGGAGGCCAGAAGACAATAGTGAACTTCTGACACACTGGATCCTAACCAGCTTTGACACGACAATAGAAAAAATCGTAAATAGAAAAAGCAGAATTGCTGGACTGCTTTCAATTTGTGAGAAAATGACAGAGGATTCTGAGTGACCTGACCCTAAAGAGAGAAGAAATCTGTATCAAGAGAAGCTTTAGAAAGACTTGACTGAAGAAGATAGCCCTGGTCTGATACAGTCTCAGCTGAGACTGGAAAAGCCAAAGCTTGTATGGAGCATCTGCCTGAAGTGCTCTATGCTGAGGAATCACCACTTTGGTGAAAAGGATGGCTGGGAATCCCACTGCGGATACATGGTGGCATCAGGTCATTTCCTTTTATTGCTTTTGTGATGTTCAGAAGCAGGCAAACTACCGCAAAATTTCATTGTAAAGAAAAAAACATATCCATCCTTATTCCCTTGTGAACTCTTACACAGGCTCTTAGTTTCCCACAGAAGCTACATGCTTAGTGCCACTGTTTATGTCATTTTGCCTGCAAAGCCAAGATGATCAAGTATTTGAATCCATGTCTGTTCAAGAGAAACAAAAAAAAAAAAATTTGGGAACTTCTGTAAAAATCCAAACCAAAATACATCCCACAGAGAATATTTTCAAGATTTGACTTCTAGTACTCAGAGGAAAGTGGCATGCCCAGTTAAGAAAGCGATATTCCCAGGTAGAGCAAAGCACCCAACTTCAGAGAAAAGAAAGAAAAGAAAAAAACTGGTTTTAAATTTATCCTACACACTAGGTTAAATTTGTCCTATGCTTTAGGTTCAATTTAACAGCCAGGAAAATCTCAAACATCCAAAACCAAATGCATTAAAGTATTTATCCTTGCCATGGTAACACAGAAAAAGCTGTGAAACACCTACAGTCTGAGGCACACCCACTAGCTGAAACCAAGCATCAGGCTGTGATGAGTTCAGTCGTTTTTAGGTGAAATAATGTGCAGTGCCTGTCAAAGTGAGGTGGTCTAAATTTGGAGAGTTATAAACACACTGCAATACATCTTGTGTTCACCTCAACATTAAATCACAGGCCAATAATTCTTGATCTGTGGCCTGGTATTCAATTTGCTCAGTTAATTTTGTAGCTTAAAAGGCTATCGAATACCTTGGGGAAAGAGAAAAACTACACAGACAAATATAATCTCATCAGATCCTCTGCCCGCTGGCCGCAACTGAAGCATTTGCGCAGCCAGTTCAGCTATTCCCACTACAAAGTGAGCTCAGAGTGGGTTAACCAACAAAACAGCTCAGTCGTATGCAACCCCTCCGGCCAAACCTAGAAACCTTTGCTCTTTATTCACATCTACCTCGTCCTTTTGCTAAGCATCATCCTCCTAGAGGGAGCTCCGAAATGCGTGCTGCAGAGACGGGACTGTAAGGTCTGACACCGACTTGTGCTGCGCTTTGGGCACCGTGCAGCACCCAGCTGAGACACCCAAAAGCCGCTCGGGACGCGCAGGCTCAAGCACCCCGTTCAGCCGCCCGGCACAGAGGTGCCCGCGATGGCCCGTTGTGCCTCCAGCAGCTCCCAGCCCGGAGCGATGCACGACTCTGGGCCAGCACCAGCGGTCCCAGCAGGGAGCTGGGCACCTACCTCGGCAAACCGAGACCTTCCCCACGGCCACCCGCTGTCTCTTGCGCACAAGAAACCAACCCCAGCTCTCATGAGTCTGCACGAGGGCTTTACCTAGCAGGCCACCATCCCGCTTTGGGAAATGCCAGGCGTAGTTCCCAGCTAAGTAAACTTGAACCCTCAGCACAAGGGAAAGAAAAAGAGGCAGCTCCCAGTGGGCTTGGGGTAAATTCTTGGCAGGGGTTGTATTTCTCATTGCCAATGCAGCAACAACTAATGTTTCCTTTAGTGAGTTATCTTTACAGCCAGGAAGTGGGTCTTTCCATCTGCACAGTGTCAGTCTCTTGGCTGATTCTGCCTAAATGTTAACAAATCCCTGCTGCTGCCTTTATTTCCCATCCTCAGGGATACTTGGAATTTTTATTTTCCTTCATAACCACTGAAGAATACATATTTCACAGCGTCCTGGGATCTTCTAGAAGGACTAACAGGGAGAAAAAAAAAAAAAAATCACACTGGGTCTCAAGGTTATCTTTTTAGCCTAAAAAAAGGCATAATGCAAAACACAAAGCCAGAGGTTGCAGCACAAGAGATTTGCAAGGCCTTAAGGGATGAAAGACTCATTTACCAAATGGATTTCACAGAGAAATCCCACAAGAGAAAACAGATACAACTAGATATAAACATATTTGCACAAACTATGTGAAGGTCCTGTAATGAATGAATATTTATACAGTTTGCATGAAATGAGATGAAGAGAGGCTTATTGGCAAAAATAAGTGCCATGGCTGAGCCGTCATGAGAGAGTAAGAAGCTCACCATCCTGACAGCAACTCAGGCAGAGGCTTCACCCCTCAGCTTTATCTGCACGGAGGAGCCACCGTGGGATGAGCAACTCTCTGGGTCTCGCACAACCTCAGCGAATACCAGCCGTCACGTTTTGCAAAAAGATGGCCGAGAGAAGCAATGCAGCGCTCAGTCAGGGACAGCATTGCTCCATGTCACCAGCCACGTAAGTCAGACAGGAACGTCTTCTCCACCAACAGCGGGCTGCTCTCCGGGGGCTTTGCCTGGTCTCATCACAAGCGTGTGAAGCACGGGGACTCCAAATGCCTGCCTTAGATCAAGCACTCCCTCAGATCTCCTGAGGCAAGAATTCACTCCATTTTACACCATTGCAGTTCTCGACTCCCATTTTCTTCTCCGCAACATGGGTACGGATCCAGAAGAGCAGGGATGGAAACACACTCCCGCTGTGCTCCTCCTGGCAGGGCCGGAGGGAGGGGAGCCGTGAGACCACGCTGCTGGCAGCACCACGGCTCCTTCGGGGCCGGCAGGGGAGGCAGCTGTGCTTGCAAGCTACAAGTGATCACACTAATTAGGGATGCACGAACCACCTTCACTTTCAGCCACAGCTCAGCTCCTTCAGAGCAAGGGCCTGAGTTTTTACACCCACAGCCTATCACTGTAGCTATTTCTTTCCCACTCTGGAGGACCGGAGGTGCTAAATCAGGAGGTCACACAAAGGCAGAGGAGCCAAACTTTTTCTTAAAGTTGAGAAAAACTGCTCTGGTGCAACTCACATCAGGTTCTAGCCTTTGCCATGAGCATCTGTGAGAAGCTCTCATTTCTCCCACAATAGCTGTCATTTAGCTGAATGATTCTCGTCAGCGTCCTCTTAATTCTTCCATGCCAGCTGAATATTGAGGTACACCAGTGGAAGAAGACAGCCTCCACCTCTCCTGCGCCAAGCGGAGAGGATGACTCTCCAAAGGGAGATTTAACAGGATCTGAAGTATCCTCAGGGTACAAGGCACCCAAAGACCATGAGGTCTCTTTCCCCTCAGTCTTTTCTACTCTGTCCTTGTACTCTAAAATAGGGCTGCGCAAATCAGTACTGCTTTGCTCTGACTCCTGCAGGCAGGGCCAGGGAGAGAAACAATCCTTAAGCATTATCATTTCAGAGTGACCCAAACGTTTTATTTTCTCTTGCTTCCTCGACTGAAAAACACGAACCGTTAATCTGGCTCAGACACAGTGCTTCAGTTGTCCCTGAGCAAAACACTCAGGGGAACTTTGGCAAAGGCAAGCAAAGCATTAGACTCACAGACCAGCTGGAGGAGAAGTTTCTCTTTCAGCTCCCAGCCCCGTGGCTAGACAGCTCACCTGAGGGATGGTCCCATAAACACATACTTTTTGTACCAGGTGGAGCTCTTTATGGGATCCTTCATGGGATCCACTCCCGCAGGATTCTCATTAATGTTGCTTTTACTCTTGGGGCATCCTTTGGGCAAAAAAAATAAATTGCAAAAATGCATTGTCCTCCATGCCATGGGCATGTCCTCAAGCCTCTGGAAGAGAAGGAAACTTCACTCAGTCCAACCCTTAGTTTCCTTTGGTTAAAGTCCAGCTGTCCCAAACAAAAACATTTTAGAAATGTCAAGAAATGTCCATTGTCAGATCAAATTTGTGAAAAGTTTAGTCACACTCCAAGTGCATTTTTTCCAGTGAGAAATGACTCAATAGGGGCAAAATATCTATTTTTAAACCAAGTTCATCTTCTCCACAAAAAAATATTCAGTTCCAAACAGGACCTAAGAGGGCAGGTAGTTGCTACGCAACTCCTGACAGAGGATGGCAAGTCAGAACGGCATTTTCACAGAGTTATGGTCTTTATAAAAAGTCAAACCAATCCTATAAAGTGTTATTTTCACTGTTTCATGTTCTGTTTAATAATTATATAAATCTGCCAAATAAACCCAAATAATGAAGGGAAGATGTTTCTTGGAGCAGATGAGCCAGGATGTTTAACTAGGGAAATTCTGTCTTCATGGAGAAATATCTATATTTTCACAAGATAAGAACTGAGCCTTTCTAAAGGAAAAAAGTACTGAACAGCCAAGAGGACGTTCTTGCCAAGTTGGAGTGCTTTGCAAACTCGCTGCCAGCACAGGGCAGTCAGCACCGCTCACTCCATCAGCTGGTGCAGCCCTCGTGCATGCATAACCCTAAAATCACATCCCTCTTGCACTCATGTTACTGAAAGAACTCCGGGTCGCTTCTGAGTGGAAGCTGACAGCTCGGCCAGACTTCAGCGTCAAGGAACATAAAATAACCAGGCACTGTTCAACAGAAACTGAGCTCTTGTTCATGTTATGCTTTTATACTCTAATGGGTTTGCTCAAGTAAAATTGCTGTCTGCCCTATATGGAGGATCCCTGTCAGTTGTAAGGCAATTCTTCTGCTTGCCTAGAGCACCACGAGCTTTTTGCATACACCATGACTCCTGCCTGCCCCTATCAGGGAGTTTGCATTGCCCGAGCCTGCCGGTAGCTTCCCAGCTTCATGGGACTCTGCTTTGCAGAGGCTTCAGGCAAGGTTACAGCAGAGTGCTGTGTACTGTACCTTCACCTAACAAACCCTCAGGGAGCACATAAAGACTGGCGCACAGATTCACAGGCAGCTGCTGATGAAAACCAGAGGTAACTCAACAGGATTTGGGAAAGATATGAGGAATGTGTGTTTAAAAGAGGAAAAAAAAAAGCAAGGAGTGGGTAGTGAGATAGTAGTGAGGAGCAGCTCTCCCATGGCTGAGAATCAGCCACTGGCACACAAATGTTCCCCCAGATTTACTCCAACTACGTGGACAACCCTCATGGACTCATCCTCAGCCCTTCTGCACAAGCAACTGATGGCAGGGCACTAGGCAGTCATTGTCGGGCAATGGAAACATGTCCACTGAAGATTTACAGCAATTGGGAAACTCATCCTTTTACAGACACTGTTCTGAACCTCGGCTGCCATGCAGGTCAAGGTTTTTCTGTGCAAAATTCATTCATTTCAGGGTCAAAACTATATTTACTCATTCCCGGGCACTTCTGTGGTATCTCTACGCCAAATCCAAGCTCTTAACTTGAGTTGCCTTTCTTATTCCCTTCCATGAATCAAAGATATCTATTCTGTGCCATTTCAACAGTCAGGCACAACGTGGCAGCTGTAGACATGACAGTTACTAGAAGGAATTCAGACTGATTTTGGGACAGGCTGACCCAGATTATTCATATCCTGAAGCAACATAACCCCCCTCAGGAAATGCTGTCAGGGGAAGGAGAAAATAATGCTAGCTACAGCATTTTAGCTCTCCAAGAAGCATACCCACACTGATCCTAATGAATAAATCAACCACTAATGGGCAGTGAGAAAGCCGTTAATACGATGCAAAATGGCTCAAAATATGCAGGAACTTTTGGTATCATCACTTCATAAGACTCTGTGATTGTGCCGTTTCTGCAGGTAGCAGGCAGATGCTTTCAGCCAGGTAAGAGAAGGGGACTGCTCATCTTATGAGGAGATGCTTAACCCATAGTTCAAACACAGCCTGTGCTGGGAAAGGAGAGGGTTGCTGTTTCCTAACCATCTCCCAAGACAGGAATAGTGCATTAGTCTATTAATCCATCACGATGGAGCAAGTCAAAGCCCTGGCCAGGTCCCACCCCAGCCAGGAGTTGTTGTTCTCCAGCTCCGAACAATGCGAGCTGTTTGCCAGCTTCCTTCTCCAACACAAAGAAAAGCAAGAAGGTCCCAGTGCAAGCGCCCCTGGAACCAGCCACGCTGTCTGGCCAGCTGCAGACAACCCCGCCGCTGCACCCGCTGCCGTACGACTCCGCGCCTTCGCCGGGGTTTTCCCCACCACTCCAATGTACAGACATGCACGCTCACCAGAAACAGCAGCTATATGTTAAATAACGACAAAAACCACGACATGCTGGAGATGCACGTCACAAGCAGCAAGGGAGAGGAGACGAGCCTGCGCTCCCAGTGCCAATCTGAAGATGCAAAGGGAAAACAGAGGGCACCTCCCAGTCCAGCCCACCTGGGATCGCTGGGATTTTTCTTTACCCTTCTGACACTGGCCCCTGAACAATGAGACCAAGTGGCCTCTCTTGTTATCTGGTTGAAGGTGACTAACCTTTTGTGCCAGACAGGAGACACACCCTCTGCTCCAAAGAGTCTGCCATAAACAGGCATTTGGTCCAAGAAAACATTCCCCCCTTTTCCCCCCCTTGGAAAAAATTGGTCAGAAGCAGGGACATGCAGACATGATTCTTTTCTTTTGTCCACTGTTTCCCCAGAAGTTCCCAGCAGAATCAGCATCCAAGTCCCAGGTCAGCCCACCATCACCACCAGTCTGCCACTCTTCTCTGCTGTCTCTAGGAGAAGGTGAAGTGCTGGAAGTGCAGAGGCTGGAGAGAACAGGAGAGCACTCTATTGCAGAATACAAAAGCCAACACACCCACCTGTACATCGGCATCGACACTTGCAGCAGCAAAGAAAACCACCACACACAACTATGGCAGGTAATCTCATTTTCAGGTTTGAAATAATTTGGTCTGGGATTGAAGATGGCAACCACAACCACTTACCCAGGAAGCCACATACAGCAGGGAATGACTGTGGGGAGAGAGGGGAGGCTGTAATAGTCTTATTTCTGTTCAGCAAACCATACCATCCACACACTAATATTCCCACAGACTTCAGGATGTCAGCACAAGGGAGTTGCATGGTTTTTTCCCCTGCAAGGTTCTCAGAGGAGAAAGAGAAGAAAGTGAGAAGACACAGCCCAGCCTTGAATGCAGTTCTGCTGGCTGCTCCCAGATGGGTTCCCAAACCTCCCAACAGGATACTGCTGTGCATTATCAGCAAGGCACAACTTTCCATGCACATTAATGAGAAACACTGCTGTGCTACCAATTTGTCTGGCTTGGTCTTGGCAGTATTTCTAGGTTGGAAATCCCATAGTTCACATAACTGGTCTATTCACCCCGCTGCTTAATCTGTCTTCACTTGAGGAGATGAACTCCATATATAAACACACAGTGCTGTATATAAACAGCCCCCAGGCCCACAGACAGCAAGAATTAAGCATTGCTCTGCATGTATATGTGTACATGTATATGTTTACGTCTGGGAAAGAGGCGGCTATTTGCTTGTTCATTACAGTACTCTAAATTGTAAATGCAAAGTTATCCGAACCCCAGGCTGGGCTCCAACCTCAGAGATAAACCCTGACCACTGAGGGGCTGCCGGGGGTAGACTTGCAGGCGACAGGATCCTCTGCTGTTTGTTGTGGTTGGCAGGTTAGAGTGAAATCTCTGTTTTCTAAAACAAAACTAGGGGGAAGGAAAAAAAAAAAAAAAGAAAACTAAAATCCAGAGATCCATCCTGATTTCTGGAGCACGAGATTAAGAGAGGAGCACGGGCTGCAGGAGACCGCTCCCGGGGCCCCAGCTGCCTGCCACACTGGGAAACTCAGCTGCTTGGTGCCGAGCCCCTCCGGAGAGCGCACAGCCCCATGCACAGGGCTCAAGCTGTTTCTTATAAAGAAATGACAACAGGGAAGATCATGTTTTCCTGCTCAGTATTTACAGAATTTGCCAACTTAAATGAAAACAAGTCCCCTCAATTCCTTGAGGTTTTCCTCATGCTTTTTGGTTGGTGGTTTAATTATTTTCACAGTGTTAACATGGCTTCTCTCAAAAATGTCAGAAACCATCAATAAAGGGGGAAAAAAATAAAATAAAAACTAAAAGGGAGGGGGAGGGAAATCCCATGTGCGCCGCAGATTGAAATCACCTAAATGACAATAAATGCGACTGGCTGCAAAATCCTGCTGGTCCGTGGCAGAAGGCTGAGAGCGGCAGGTCTGGCCGCGCAGGACGCGCCAACACCTCGGTGCTGGAGGCTGAGCCCCTGGAACAAGAAACGCTACGGGCGAGCGCGGGGCTTGGAGCCCCAATGGCCAACCCTCTGTAGAACTCCTGCCACTTCTCCTCTTGCTCACTCCTGCTCAAAGCAGACGTGCTCACAGGCAGCGGCTCCCGAGCTGTTCCCCCCAGGACTCAGGCACATCTCATTTTTCCCTGAATAAAGAGAGGGGAAACAAAAGGAACGAGAAACTCCAAATTCAGCAGTTCTAAAAACTCCGGATTTCAGAGGAGGAGTTATTGCAGGCTGTACCACTACGCTGACACAACCTTTCTGAGAAAAACAGTTGGCAGAAAAACCTGATGTACCCCTGATCGCTATTCTGGGGACAAAAAAAGAACAAAACAAAATGGAAAGAAGGCAAAAAGTGTAGTCCCTGGCTGGGCAAGCAAAGGTTTTAAATTCACAGCCTACCCCATATCATTGCACGCTGCATCTCAGTGGTCTCAGCCACTCCTGCCTGCAACCTGATAACAAATTCACAAAAAAAAAAATAATAATTTCGTTGGAGATACTGTGTGTATCCTGCATCCAAGCTGATCATCCAGTGCACAGCCTGTACCGTGCTCTTACTGACTTGCTCCCGAGTGCCTCCAGACAGCCTTCAACAAAACAAGAACCCGGGCAGACGACAGAATGAATAAATTAGACACACGTGGCCTCCTGCGTTCGTCTCCCTGTTTTCTCCTGAAAGGAACAGAAGCTGTGCTGCTACCTCAGCCCGTACCCACAAACCAGCGGATGGTTAGAGCAGGTGCCTGGAGGCTTTGGGCGTGCTGTGGGAGGCACAAAGCAAAAAAGAGTGCCTCGAACCTCTCCCAGAAACGCAGACAGCTGGCCGGCCTCCAAGTCTATCACTGCATCTTTAGAAGCGCTCCTGGTGTAAGCACATGGTCTAAAGCCCAAGTGCCTGTTTGGTCAATGTGCACCTTGTCAGAGGGAGTCGGTGCCCACCAGACCTCGGACCACGACTGCCGACAGCTCTGTACCTTCCGCACCTTGCCCCTGCTGCCGCTGAAGAGAAAACCACTGTGTTTTGCAGAAATTCTGCAGAATTAGCTGTGGAAATCACCTTCGGGTCTCTGTGCAGGCGCTCCTAAAACAAGGACTTTTGCTTTTTAAGAGGTTCGATGCATCTAGGCTACTCCTGGAGAGCAACCAGCGTGAGGAGAGCTTTCAAGGGAGGTCGCCCGTCTGGCAGCCTGAAGGAAATTCCTGCAAGTTACAGCTGTGCACACGGAGATGGGGGCAAGAGTTTGTCAGCAATGTGAAGGACACCCTTTTTCTGCTGATTCAGGGGCTGAGGGGAGCAGCGTTTTTTTCCTTCAGAATTTGAGCTTTCTTAGCAGAGCTGACTGTCCCAGATTTGAAAGGGATTTATTTTATGCTCTTCTGCACACAGAAGGCTACAAAAGAGCTCCAGAAAGGACCCGCTCACCATCACAGCAGAAGTGCACGTGGTTTCCCTTGATCTAGGAACAGTGGGAGGGGAAAAAAGTTCAACTACTTTATGAATCACAGTTTAATGGCCTGGTAGACAGAATTTCAGAAACCGCACGTGTCTGTCTGCTTTTACACAGCGCACGACAAGGCACTGGACCAATGCTCATTTGTCACTTTTACAGTTGCTGTGTCTTAACACAAAACTCAGCGTAAACCATGAAGATTAAGTGCCCTAACCCATGAAGCATGGCCCTGCTGTGTTCTTTGAGTCTATTAACATGCCCGTCACCTGAACACCAGTAACACTTTTCTGCAGCAGGATGCGTATCAGGAGCAAGGGGTACAAGAATTGCTAAAATCAACCACAATCAACCCGTTCCCGAGTGTCTCCAAACAGCCTTCCTCAGAGCACTGGTAGAGCAAAGGGAACCTGGAGACAACAGAAGGAATAAACCGGTCCCACGCAGCCTCCTGCCCTCGTCACCGTGTCCCTTCCCAGGGCAGAGGCTGCACCTCCAAGTGCACGCACACGCTGCCCGAGCAGCAGCGGGGTGCAGCGGGTGCCTGCAGGCGTTGCGTGCATCGTGGGTGGGACGCAGTGAAAACATAGGGCCCTGAGTCTCCCAGAAACGTGAACATCCCACCTGACCGGCACAGACCACAGCTCAGAAAACTCTCTTGGTCCTAAGGAAACATGGAGTACCTGGCACGTCACAGAGACAAGCTGGGTGGCTTTGTTTAACCTGCGCTTTCTAAGACAAGATCTAAGCATCAGCAATTTTCATGCAGGACCCCAAAGCATGCTGGAGAAGTTGAAGAGCAAGTAGCTGGGCCCAGAGGCCACGGCCTGACAAAATAAGGTAAAATACTGCTAGGAAGCAGGCTCAGCTGAAGAGGCTGGCTCCGCTCCAGAAAGCCTGGGCTGGGAGCGAGACCTTTCCACGACTTGCAGCGCAGCCAGAGCCCCGAGCAGCGCCCAGGGAGGAGAGCGGGCAGAGGCAGCCCGGGCTTTCTGCAGAAGCCAAGATCGCAGGCTCCAACCTTGCCAACCCAACCGGTGGGGGAAAGTGCAGCTTTTGCCCCAAGGACTCCGTAGCCCTTTTTAGTGCTCTTCAAAGAAGGGTCTAGAAGCAAAGCAACTCCAATCAACAAACAGCCAGATCACCAGCTTGCATAAACCCAGGTGGCTCTGCAGCAGTCCACCGAGGTCCATCAGCCTACCGAGAGTGATTTAATTCAGACTCGTTACTCAGCTTCGGGTGCAATATGTCCTATCTGGAGCATAAACCGTGACTTGTTTGGTCTGCCTAGCCCCATTCACCACAGAGGAGTTTTAAAGCTCAGGAGGATTGCTTTATCCCCCAGCACAAGGCAGTTGCTACCGGAGCAGAAGGCGTCAGCTGCTTTAGCAGCACAGTCCAACTGCAAATGGAGGAAGCTGCAGAAGCAAGAGAAAATACACAAGAGTTTTTCTCCCAGAATAAACAAACAAACAAAAAAAATCACTTAAATTTGTCCAGGACACCAGGACCTCACAGCTACCATCAGAAAAGATGCAAGGGTTTTAAGTACCCTTTTGCAATTGTTATCCAACTGCTATATATCTTTTTACATGGGTTGCACACATTCCTACCACAAGGTCTAATGGATAACCATCGTGCCAAACACCTAGACATGTTAATTACAGTTTTAGGGCAGATTCGGCGTTCCTACCTTGGAAACTGCTGTACTTCCCTCTCTTTGCTTCGTTCCTCAGGGACATTGTGCCATACATGGCTGGATAGCTTCCGCAGTTGCTCACCGCCGGAGCGCTGCTTTCCATCGCAGCAGCTGAGAAGCCCCCGGCTCTCGCACCCACGGGCCCAGGAGGGACTCAGCCCCAGCGGCGGTGCTGGCTCTGGTGTCACCTCCTGGGCGCTGGAGCTTCTATTCCCGCATCCCAGCCTCCCTCGGGCAACCCAACACCTGGGGGAAGAACGGGATCAAATCCCCGCAGGAAAGCCGCAGCACCTGCCTGCCGTATGGGCACAGAGGGATTAATTACAGCCGCACCAGGTGACTGAGTATTCATAACCCGAGCCAGGGCACTGGCGAGCGGATTTCTGCACTGGGGGGATCATCAATTATGCAAAGGGGTACATGGTTAGTGTAGCTTGACCCACCCATGGGGTTATAGTTCTCCACCTCATTAACTCCAGTTGAAGGTCTGACAATAGCTAATTCGGATCCCAAGATCCCTCCTCTGAGCTCCTTGCAAAATGTTTTTAGACAAACAGATGAAAACTACCATGAGATTTAGAGATGCAGAACTGCTGTTTTACTAGCAGGGAAGTAGAGGCATCTTTTTTCACAAGCAGCTTCCGCGAATGCACAAAGAAAGCAGAGAAGCCAGCATCCAACACAAGCATCATCAGTCTCCTTGACCAGCACCACAGAGGAGAAGTCAGCCCCACACTGCATCAGCTCAACATCTCTAGTAATTAATAGGGAACCGGCGATGCAGGCGTTTTTCAGTGCTAGAGAGCACGGTACACAGCAGCCTTGAAAACGAAGGTTTCCCAGTTACACCGTTTTCCCTCCCAAGGCTATAAAGGCGCCCAATGTTTCATACTGACAGAATCCAAGCCAGACGTCCACCCATGTCCTGTATCATTTGCTGAGGGATCGGCCAGGAGGCGGTGGTGCCCTTTGGCAAGGGCAGAGACATTTTGCACAGGCAACCGTGTCATTACCCGGAGGAGTTTCAGCTGAGGTTACACAAGTCTTACCAGCCCTGTCTAGAGGAAAGAGGCTCTAATTCAAATTTCCCAGGACAAATATGTATCCACTGCAGAGGAGAGGTTTGCAATAACCATTAGAGGATTTCAGATATACGGAGAATTCCCTGCAGCCTTTCCACCAGGCCATTAAGAAACTTCTTATTCTTACCACTGAACAAATAAGATGCTGTTTCTGCAACGGCTGTGCAATGAATAACTTTTTTTTTTTTTTTTAAATACAAACTGACTTTCCAGATGTACTTAGAGACATTCCTCAAAAACCAAACTTCTTACTGCCTTGGGAGATCTGGATCCAATCCCAGCTCCCACACCAATTTCCCGCTGACCTGGGGCAGTTCTCCTGCCTTGCTGTTGCTCAGCAAGATCTTTACAGGTCTCAGTGGTGCTATGAGGGTTAATTATCTGAGGCAGTACGTGTTAGGAAAGAAAGGTATTATCTAGCTGTCCACTATAAGTACAGCAAGATGGTTTAGACATCAGCTTTTCAGAACAAGTTTAGATGTTACTATTATGTCAGTGAAAAATATTCTGAGAAAGTGTGTTTAAAAAAAATCTTAATTGAGATACATACTTAAAAGCCTGGCCCATTTTTCTCTAATTCACATAGACGTACTTGTTAGACAGATAAGCAGCAATGCAAAGAAACTCAAAGTGAAAATCAACAGGCACATAGTGAATAAGGCAGACATCAAAAAAACTTTGGCTGCAAATGTTCCAGAGATACTGTGCATGTCTGCCTCGTATCCTTGTCCACAGGCAATGGTCCTGCTGTTCCTTCTTTGCAGCCAAAGCCTCTGCTCAGGGAGGAGATGGGAGTATTGCCATTGATTTCAGTGGTCAAGAAAGTCCTCCAGATGGGCAACTCTTTACTAGTCAAGTCACATACTTCGATAAATTAACATCCTGCAGAAATAAGCCTGGATGGACCCATTCAGCTTCAAAGAGCTACGTATCCCTTCAGCAAGAGGGTTACATGTCCCCAGGAATCAGCATAATCTATAACTAGATTGCTTGGGCTACAGTATCGGAGTAACCAAGGACTGGGGTGCCCTGTGACTCCAGTCTTATACCCCTAGGAGCAGCACTTCAAACTGAGAAGTGGCTTTGCTCTCCTGTATGCACATGGCGCTCCGGCACCTCCATAAAACCTATGCAAACCACAGCGTCAGACTGCTGTCCGGGACAGTCAGACTGTACAATGCTTATTCCAACAACAAGAATCACAGATGTCATGGCTATAATCTGATCAGTCTACCAAAATAAGGAGAAAAGAAAATGTGTTTGCATATCTGGTCTAATATCACCATTTCACACAGCTGTACAGGCAAGGCAAGGCAAGAGCTGGGGGCATCCGCGAGAGGCACTGCACATGGCCCGAGGCATCTGGGGGACGCACAGGGCAAAGGAGCCGGCAGTGCCATGGGTCACAGCTAAAGCAACGGCAGCATCACAGGTGAGAAGCCTACTGCCAGCCTGTAGTCAAACCAATGCTCTCGTCCTCTCATTTTCGTGAGCAGTAGATTGTCCCGAATCACTTTGGATGAAAAAAGAAGGAGCCTGGTAAACAACGCAGTTCTCATCCTGTATGCTCTCCACCACGCATTGTGCACAGCCCAGTCATCTGTCATTTCATCTGAAAATAGCTAACCATATTCATGTATTTTTCTCCATTTTACAAAGCCTATAAAATTCAGATGAAAGCATGGACTAGTTGAGTTCAATATTCTGGTTTGCAAACCCTGAGAGTATTTCCAGCAGTGGTGCAGATGTCAGTCTAGTGAGCTTGTGGGAGCGGGCTTGCTTGTGTTACCATGTTTTGTGGACTCCTTTGAACTGATCCTGTAACTTCCAAGAATCCAAACTGACAGGAAAAAATAGAACAGAGGGATTAGACAATTTTGCCTCACCCCTCACCCCCACAGAAATTGCTGTTTCCATGGCTGTCGCATGGGAGAAACTGAAAACATCGCTTGACTGAGCATCGTCCATGCACTTAACTGTGCTTCTATCCACGCAGCTATAGGTAGTATGACTAACACTTAATTTCAAGTCTAATACGAAGCACCAAGGGCCCTTTGGACAAGGCCACAGCACAGGAGGCTGCAGGCAGCGAGCTCAGTGACAGGACGACAGCAGCCACCGCAGGTCTTGCTCAGTACCTGCAGCTCTTGGCACCCGGCGGGACCACGACACCGCATCACGTGCCACCAGCCCCGAGGTCTGCAAACAGCGCCCGGGGTAGGGCGACGAGACGGCGACAGCGGGCATGGCGGGGACTCCTGACCTGCCCCGTGCGCACCCCAACAACCAGCCCAGCCACTTCCCTCCGCGCTGCCCCCGGGAGCCATGGGCCAGCAGGGACCCCAGCCCTTTGGCCTGCTCGTGGCCACCCCGGGGCGGTCACTGCCAGGGTCCTGCTTGACAGCCCCCAGTCTCAGGGCACGACCACAGACACGGCCATGCCCTCAGCCGTGCCCTACGCCAGCCACCAGTGTCTTTCCTCAGGCCAGTATCGCCAGTCAGCATTCAGCTCCCCTCCCCTCCTTCCCTCTCCCCCACCCTGCCCAGCTGGCCAGCAGCGAGACCTTTCATCCTGTTTTCTGTTTTGCTTCATACCACCCTGCCTGTTCTGTGCTTGTTTCCTACGTGGGACTAAGGCAGGAACCCAGGCCGGCATCTTGCAGCAATACGTAATTAATTGCAACTTCTCTAATAGAGGCTACAATTCGGGCTGTTCAGCCAGGCACACACACTCTGCAAATAATGGTTCCAAATCACAACTCTTATTTAGCAAGCTGTCAAGGTCCTGGCTATTCTTAAGCACATTAAAGCTGAGAGTATAGCATGGTTTTTAAATCAGTCTATGAAGCATTCTATGGGTTAGTACAGCATGTAATACTTTATCTAGAGCAACACAACCCAGAAGGGCTTTTTGCTTTAGAAGTGTAAGCCACTATTGCGTGAAGAGGAGAATTAAATCCATTAGAGCTGACTCAGAGGCAGGTCCTTATCCAGAATGCCAACCACCCACTGGTGAAGACATGATCTCTATACATTTAGCGTACGTAGGTAGAACGGGGAGTGAGGCTGACTGAGGCTGATCACAGCACATTCCCCTGCTACTACACAGAATACAACTTAATTAAAATGATACAGAAAAAAAAAATCAAAATAATTTAAGTAATTCAAGTACTTGAACCCCATTTATTTTCAAGGTAGATTTAGGATCCCAGGATACTTTGGAGAGCATTACTCTGGTTTCTCTCAACATTTAACCTCCAGTTAAAGTAATAAATAAAAGCCACGTTACAACGAGACTTTCCATATCTAGAGTTCCAAGGGCACTGAATGACCCAAGAGAATGTATTCCTTTGAAAAAGTCTCATCTGTCTTCACAGTTTTGGATTAAAACCTCATTCCAATAATATCACCACCAAGACAGACCGATGCTTTTATCTGTAGCCAATATCCATATCAATAGACATACTACTTATGGAATTACGCCAAAGCTAGTTAGTAACTTACTTGTGTTTTTCAACTCATATAATTTCAAAGTAGCCTACAAAAGCCGCTAAGAGCTACCAGAATTAGCATTCTATGGAAGAAATTAAGTTGCAAGAATGTATGACTTGCCCAAATTCACATACTGAGTAACTAGCAGATCTAAACTGTAAACTACAAAAAATGGCCAAGTAAGGATGGAATGAATACTTTATTTTATGTGCTAGACAATCTTACCAGTAAACCCTTGAGATTAATTAGCTACAGCTGCTAGTAATTTATAACCACTTGGAGAAACTTATCTTAAGCAATATCACATGCCAAAGATTTGTGTGCAAGAAAACAAAGAAAGAATACTCAATTCCTATATCCTTTGGAGAATTGATTTTGCTAAACACAACCGCACGAAGCCCTTGCTGACTGATGACCCAGCTGGACAAAACACACAGTAGCAGAGACCCACTTGCAGAATCAGTTGCTCAATAACCACTGATCTTCCAGTAGGAAGAGGGTTTTGCTGGGGTGGGGGGGAAAGGTGCTGCTCTCGGTGGGGGCAAGTGGTTCTTCTTTTTCAGTGCATACATTATAGAGGGAATTTGCTTTTCTGAACCTTAAGGACAGGACTTGGAAGCAGTATCTCAGCAAAGAAGGTGACCCGGTCTCACATGCAGGTAAAGAAGCTGGAGCCAGGGCAGTAGCTTCCTTGGTGAGAAGGCATCAGAAAGGACAACATAGCACTAACAAGGTTAGGAGTTCCTGGGAAAGTGATAGCAAGGAGAGCTGGAGCTTTTACTTCATTTTGCACCACTGCTATTACTAGCAATGTTGATAACATCATGCATTAAACAATTAGTGACTTCCGAGCACACATTCCCAAGCACCAGCTCAGAATCAACTCATGCTGAAGCAGGCAGCTGATAAAAAAACTCCACTTGGGAAGCAGAGTGGGTGAGCTCATTGCCTCGCACAGTATCTTAGGACGGAGCAAAGGTCTAGCTCTTGCCTCTGTATCTGAGTATTTTTGTCTGGAAAAGGCAGGTCTCAGTGAGGTGGAGCACCAGCTCTTAGCACAGCCCTTTGGCTGCCCATCTGGAGACCTCTGTTTCTATCTGCTCAGGTCAGAGGCAAATTGAGTTCAGCAGTCTCATTCCTCCCAAACGCAGCCGGTACAACATGACACAGTTTAGCATGATGTACAGTTCTCCTGGGCCAAAGCCCAGAGCTGAGAGCAGACAGAGTGCAGGTGACGATCACAACGTACTTGAGGAGCGGGTAGAAAGCCCACGGCCAGAGCAGATACACCAGCCGAGCTCAGGGAGCCCGGCACAGGTGGCACCAGGAAACACTGGAGGTCAGAACTGAAGGACATGGGCAGGAGGAGCCTGCCCAGCATCTGCCTACACCCGGCTTCCCAGCCGTCATCTGTGCTTGGGAAACTAGGTCAAGTTTGCAGCTATTGCTGCAAAGCGGGTGATGCTGAGGGTCTTCTGGGCACATTGCATGTGAATCCAGACTAGGAACCAGTGGTCAAACTCGCCTTAAATTCACAGAAGGACTTGCAGAGCGAGTACAAGGGACCCACTGTCCTCTTGTCTCTCCAGGAAACTTTTCGTGTGTTTTTTTTAATTGTTTTTTGTTTGTTTGTTTTGTGTATTTGTTGTTGTTGTTGTTGTTTTTCCTTTAAATACCAAGCACCACTGAACAGCTTCGGGCCTAGGCAGCTTTTTCTTTCTGAATGAAAATGCACAAGTTGAGTTTTCTGTAAGGAGATCAAATCTCCTGAATGCTTTGAGGGTGCTCTGGGACTTCTCCTTCAAAGATACAGCTGCATCCAAGGCTACAAACCCCCTCCAGCTACCTACAACGTGTCTTTCCACCAGCTGTACGGCTGTGCAGGGAGGTTTTGGGGAGTCACTACGAAGAGCTGCTAGAAACACAGCAGAAGACACAGATATTCAGAGAAGGTGGTAACTTGAAACTCAATGGCTGGATAAGCTGCACTTTCTGATCCAAACAGTAAAAAAAAAAAAAAAAAGGCAGAAATAAACAGGAAAACCAGTAAAAGGCTGAGCAAGGGCAGATCCATTCCCCGTTTTTCATGTAACGAATGTCACTGAAAAACAAAATAAAAGAATACCTTACTTGTGACCTGTTATGTCTGTGTCTCTCACTGACTGCGTCTGGATTTTCCTGCATCTCTAAGTGAGCCTTGTCTTGTCTCTTGCTTAAGCCCATTATTGCTGGATTGTTCTGGGATAGCCACTCGCCAATACCACCTTCCTCTGGTGACACAGACAAAGAAAGCAGCTGTGGAAGGTAAAGCTGAGGCCACTGGGGCATGTCCCTGGCGATACACAGGTTTTGGTATGTGGCATTTCACCCCATGCAGCTCAAGACAAGTCGTGGGTATAACTGATGGATAAGGTCTCATCACAGCTGCAGAACTGCCTATTTTACAGGTAGGAAAACAGGGAACAGGTGCTCAGCTGAGTGCCCCAGCTCCCCATTTAATTGGGAAAAACCCCCTCATCCAGGCTGGACCAGGGGATGTGACATCCTGCAGGGCAGCACGCCGTTTCCACAAGTACTCCAAGTGAGGAGTTTGCACCTGCAGCAATGGACCAGGTTCAAGTGTGATGCAAGACTCGTCAGTAGAGCAGCATCAAAAAATAATCCTGCCTCTCCTCTTTCATTCCCTCCCATTACTCAGGAGAGAAAAGAGCTGATTTAAAATATCATTTGTTTTGCACTAAAGCTAAAGTGGCTGGAGCAGGCACTGTTCTATTAATGGATGAGTTCTTTCCAAACACCACCACCACTCCCAAAAAAGGGGGGTGAGGAGGAAAAAGGGGAGACAAAGGCAAAAGGAATGGAGGTAGAGGAGGATTGAGAGGAAGCATCCATTTCAGATAACTCGCATCGGAGCATAAAGCTGACTGCAAGTAGGACAACAAGCAGATACGAAAAGTCATCAAAGCCTGTTCATGAGAATGACCGTCTCTCCCTGGGTCTCTTCCTCAGTCTGCCTCCAACTGTCCTTGGGGAATGCAAGAACACATCCCAGCCTGCACAGCAATTGCAGTAGGGCTTTGGGGTTATTTTTAAGATAGAGTCATTATGGCTCTTGTGACTCACTGACTTGTAATGATGGAAGTATGTTGTTTGATCTGTGCAGACCCAGGCATCCAAAGAAGAAAACAATAGGAACCCTGGGAAAAAAAAAAAAAAAGTTCCACAGAAAACAGCAAGACAAAAGGAAGATGGTTCAGCAGGGCAGGGTCTCGTGCTGACCCACGAGCACAGTGCCAGTTCTACAGCTTGTCCCTTGAAACGCAATTTTAACAGCTCCATGCTGTCCATGGGTTCCCAGGGGCCATTACAGGGCTGCTCCAAGGTAGTTACCGGATAGCAGTGTATCAGAGGATGCGCGGTGACTGGGACAGTCTAAATAGAAAGTAGAACAGGAACACGCTTCCTTCCTCCCCCTGAGCTCCCCTTCCCCAAGGACCTTTTGTGAACCCAGGTTGTCCTGGTTCTCCTTCACAGTTCTTTTTCCAGGGATGGTCTTGGGCTGGCTTTCCTGGACAGAATGGTAATGGGAGACAGCTGGTAAGAAGGACAGCCAGAGTGAGCCCCCAGGATGCTGCTGGCTGTGCAAACGCCAAGGCAGGATCGAAGTGTTGCTCATTCGCTAACCTCCAAGTGACATTCCTGTATTAGAAGCGGCAGTGGCACCAGATGCATTTCAGCCACAGCATGACTTGAAGGCTGATTTTCTGACATAGGCATGAAGAAGCCACCCCAGTGACAGAGACCACAGCAGTGCTTTTTCTCTGATACTACCAAAGCATCCAGAGCTAAGCCTAGTGCAAAGATTTTCACTGGTCTTTCACGCTTCTTCACTTACATAAAGCAGCAAAGCAGAGCTGCCCTGCTTTCTGCTCCATATAAATCATATGGCCAGGGAGTGAGGATCATTTTGACAATGAACTAATATTTCTGAGTTGCTATTTCTGTTCCTTTGTTTGCTCAGACACAAAGAATCAGCCCTTTGTAGTTCTCAGATCACAACGTCTATGTTGCATGAGATCATGTTTATGTTTTTGGACACATCTTTTTTTAACAGCGCCTATTTAATTCCCTCAACTCAGCACTTTCCTTCCTCTTGCCCTCAATTGATCAAACAGTATCAAACAGAGCCCAGGGGCCGTGCATTTGCATATCTATCCCCCTTGTTTTTAATAAGGCCAGAGGGGATGGTTCGCTCTGCATGGTAACTTTTTAGGTGGGTAAGCAGAGAAGAGGGTACCTGGCAAAAGCAGCCCACAGCAGCTGGAGCAGAGGTGGGCACAGCAGCCAACAAACAAGAAGAAGAGCAGAAAAGATCAGAAAGAGGTGACAATAACAGTAGGGACAAGTGGAGTTAAGACTTCATCGAGACAAAGATAATGAAGTCCTCACTTTGTAAATCACAATAGTCTCCCAAGACATAACACTGGGCAAGGGATAGTATCACCAGGTTGGGAATACAAAGCAGAAGAAGCTCCAGCCCTTAAACAGAAATAATTTGCTTTCAGATAACTTTGAAAGAAGGTCACAGAGATGCTGGAGATGCTGTCCCAGAGGCTTTCTGCATGTTCACCTCCACCTTCTTGAAACCACGGGACAGCTAAACACAGCAGAGACCCCGGGCAGCCTCTGAGACCGCGGGCTGTTTGGGATAGCCTCTGACTGCAGAGGGGGGCTCTCGCGGTGCTGACACTGCAGAGGTGCGAGGCAGCGAGCCAAAGCAATACTTAGGGTGCAGCAAAACGTACAGAGAAACAGATTTTAGAAAGACAGACGCTAGTTCACTCAGAAACAAATCTCTGATTTCCTGGTCTTCCCACAGCTGGGATTTTCAAGAGGAAGCGGGGGGTCATAAAGCACTGAAGGAACAGAAATCTCCTTTCTCCATGCCAGCTCACATCCTCCCCATAGGACCGTAAATACCAGATCCCCGAAACTCGCTGTATGCAAACAGGAAAACATTAAATCACAAGAGCTAATTATGAAGAACACGCTGGATGGAGACTGCTAAAGAGGGACTCCCTGAAGCCCACTTCCCATCAGCATCTCTCCCCCCTGTACAAGCAGGGAGTTGCGCCGGCCCCGGTCCCACGCCGGGGCTGCCACCAGCTGCCCCAGCACACGGCCCCAGCTCCAGTGTCCCACAGCAACCGGGACCATTTATAAAAAGAGTTGACAAGATGCTAAACAACTGCTACCAATAACCTTGCCTCACTCCAAGTTTTCCACTGACAGACGTCTTCAGTTTGTTTTCATTTCTTTAATTGATATCTTACTAAATTCCCTATAAATAGAGCTCGCGAGCAAAGAGCATCACGCAGGCGGGGTCTGAAGACCAGCGAAGCAGTGAGATGCCCCTGGGGAGGAGAGACAAGGGGCTCGGACTCACAGGGGAAATGAGTCATCTCCAGTTCTCCACGGGGACCGGGCCAGCCTGGCATCGGGAGCAGTGGTGCTAGATAGGACCTTCTTACTCTCAGTTCACCTCATGCCACCAGGTGAGCTTCAAGCAGCCCCTGGCCCCATTTGTGCTGCGATGCGGCAACGGCCAAGCTACCGTCCTTCAGCGTGCACGGACAAGTCCCACAGCGTTCATCTGCGGGAGGATTTTGGCCTCCTCTACACGCACGTCATTCATGTTGGCAGAACTCCAACTGACCTCGACGGATGAGAGACACAAAACATCTGCACCCAACCAACTACTTTTCAGCAAACTTTTTTTCTTAAGAAAAAAAGGCAAGGCTGATGCTGCGCTCCCATGTCCAGGGCACTGGCAAGGGCACAGCCAGGAGCACAAATGCCCTCTCCAAAATAACCAGACACTCCGACCAGCTCGCAACACTCATCCCACCTTGCTGCCACCACCCCTAAAACCTTGCCACATCAGCTCCATGCTCAGGACAGGCCAGCGTTGAGGAGCCATTTGGATGCCGGGTAAGAGGAGAGACATTTCACCCACACTTTCTCTTTGTCTAAGACACGTCTATGGGGCTGATCTCTGAAATTAAGTGTGCAAAGCTGGAAACTGCTTTAATGCCATTGTTGAGAAGGGAAATCAAAGCTTAGAGAGAATTAAGTGGTCCATCTAAGTTCTCACTGGAAGCAGGAGGCTGAGAAGGGGCAGTCCCATGATGGAGTGAGCATCCCTCCTCTCCCGCTGCGAAAGGGCTGGCGAGTAAAAGGAGTGGAGACCCCCAAGCAATGCACCAGGCATATGCTTTCCCAGACAGCAGATGAGTGCAAGGAAAGCACAAGGGGATGTGTCTGAAGTGCTCATCAGGTGGCAACATCCCTGCTGGAGAACCCGCCTGGGCGCTTGCTGGGTGCCGAGGCATCAAGCTCTGCTCCCTGCAGTGCCGGGTACGCTCTCCAAAGGCTGCTGCGAGAGCTACGCACCCGCTTCCCATCCTCAGCAGAAAAGCGTTAAGGAAATAAACAAACAAATAAAAAAATAAATGGGATTTTTCTTTGTTCCTTTGCAAGTGCAGCTGCTGGAACAGCAACGCCCAGCCCAGTCCCACCAGCAGAGCTGGGGCGGCAGCAGGGCACAACCCCTTCGACAGAAACACGACATTAACATGTCCCAGGTGGCTTTTGCCCAGTATCTAATCACAGAGTTTATAATACTTCTCATGAGATGGTCAGAAAGCTACCCATAAATAATCACATGGAACGTTAACTGGCTGCAAATTACTTCTATTCTCGCTAACCATTGCTATGACCTGCGTTAGTTTAGATCTAGTAGAAGTCTGGGTTTTTTTACAGTCACTATCTGATAACCATATGGAAAACTTCAGAGCATTTTCCCAAATTGTACTCTATGAAGTACTCACTGTAAATTAACATTTCCATTAAAGTTGCACCCAAAATCAAAGCTGAGAAATAAATTAATGTTGCAGTAATTTGAGGTGGAGAACCGCAGCAGAGCAGGAAGTTGAGTGACCTGACCAAAGACACACAGTAAATCAGTTGCAAAGCAATGATGTAGCAAGTTTGCTGTCAGCTGTACAGAACTAATTCAACTGCACAAAACTAATCAATGCCTTGGACCGAACATGACATCCCCTGTCACCACATCCTCCTGCTTCAAGATTGAAAATTTCATTAATGTTTGGAGCCAGTGGTGTGGCCAACGTAAGGGCTTAGGATGTAGACTAAGAAAATCCAAATGATTTGTAATGCATTTATATTAAAAAATACACAATGACAGAACTGCACTCCTAACAAAAAAAAAAAAAAAAAAAAAAAGGGAGAGGGGAATCACTGACCATCCAGAGGCCTTACATCCCCAAAGCATTTCAGACAAGGTGGGCCCTCTCGTGCCATCCCTGCCACTGGGAAACCCCCCACCCCCGGTGCAGTCCTGAGCCATCGAGCGACCTACCCTGCAGCACAGACGAGTATTGTTCCTCCATCAAAGGAGGAAGCTAAAACAGCCGGGGATTAATTGTGGCCCCAAAATTCACACTGGGAATCTCCATCAAAGCCAACCACAACAATCAGAGCCCCTGATGCTGTGCTCAGACAGCCACTGACCTCCTACTGCTCCTTCTATGCGATAAATTCCAGTTTTGTGGGTATTTTTTTTTCAGGAATGAAAATAATCTTTGCACAGATATACACAGATCACAATGCCACATCCAAATAAACACCCTGCTCGCAGGCAAAGAGTTTTGTTAACACAGCTAAGCATGCTGAATTATGCACACAAGTTGCTTGAACACATGTCGAAATTACAGCCATTGCCTGGAGCCCTCAATCCATTTTTAAACCATGCTCTTGTGGGCTTGCGTTCAAACCATCCCGCTCAGCAGCGCCGAGGGATGCAAGGGGCACCAGTAGCAACCGCACAACAAAAAAGCGCGTTTGCCAGCGAGCAGCTCCGCGAGCCCGGCTGCTCTGCTCAGAGCCGTGCCTAGCACAAGGCTGTGTCTCGCATTTCCCTGGTGCAGCTGCTCACGGAGGGAAAAAAATAGAAAAGGAGGAAAAATAAAAAGGAAATGTGACAAAAGCTTCGATCAAAGGATTTTCCTCAACATCCAGCCTACAGTCCTAATGGTCCCTGAACTGCTTTGCATTTATGCAAAAACTGCTTGTGCTAAATCAGCCGCTTCTGAGCTATGGCTCCATCTTACGCTGGAGCACAGGGAGGAATCGGAGGCCCTAGGTCGTGTGTGTAGCTGGGAAAGTCACCCTGTGTCTGTGGGCAAGTAATTCACGTTTCCTCTGACCCTCTTTTCTCCCTCCACAACCAGCACAATACTTGCCTCCTGCACAGAGAGGGGTCCACCATGCCAGCTCCTTTATCTGCCAATTTTCATTTTCAATCATGTGTCTTCCAGTATTCCCAAACTGTTATCCTGTTTCTTTGCCTGACACATTGTAAAAATAACCCAGACTGCAAAGCTTACTTGATGTTTATAGGACACCATGGAAACTTACAGCTCAAGATAATTAACTTTAAATAAAATGGTAATCTACGGTAAATACAAAATAGAGTACGGTTTGGGGAAATGCTCTGAAATCCACTGGTGGAAGTCAGTGCACTGCAGGTACAAGTTAGTAACATTTATTAATGGGAGAATCTTGCTAGATTAGGCAGACTAACAAAAATGATAATTATTAACAACATTAGTCACATAAAACGTAATTGCCGTCCAATTGCTTCTAACGTTATTTTTCTAATGAAGGAGCTGGAAACTAATCAGAGTTGGCTGGATAGCTTATCAGGGACAGCCACAGCCGGCAGGATTAGCTGCTGAGCCCCGGGAGCGTGATTCACCCCAAGGAAGAGCCGATCGTCCTTCCCAGCGTCAGGAAGGAAGTTCTCGGCAGCCCAGCCTGCGATGCGCTTTCATCCTGTCCGCCTGGGGTGGGCAGGGCACTCGGGGACCCGAGCACGGAGCTGCCTGCCAGGAAACGGCTGCCCTTTACACCTCCGCACTGATTTGCTTGTGGTTGTGGGCAAGGTCTTTAACTCCCTATTTTGTTCTTTTTTCCTTGTTTTATAATGATGTTTACCTTTGATGGCCATAGAGAAGAGCTTAACTTTGGCACCCCTGGACATGGGGATGCGTACGCTTTCCACTCGGAAGCTGCCTCCTCTGAAAACCAGCCCTCTTCCTCTGAGCTAAGTGCCTTTTCCACAAAACTTTGCTGCAAATAGCAACTTATTTCAGGTCTTGTGAGACAACTTCTCAAACTCTGAATACGGTCTAATACTGCAGCCACTGTGTGACAGCAGACACTCCTTGCTGGAAGGAGAGGAGAGGGTCCTGCAGAAACCGCCCCCTTCTGTCCAGTGAAGCTAAGGGCAGGCGCAAACTCCATCGGACAAAGACTGCAGACAGATTTCTGGATAAAATGAACATCACTTTTGCAGCATCTGAGCCCCAACACGCTGCTGTCCCACCAGCTGCCTGGCTCCTGTCACCACCCAGTATCTCTGTCTCTGCTGACCCGTCCAAAACACATCCCACTCTTGCGTGCGATGCTTCGTTAGCCCCCAGGGACCCTGCTCACTCATTTGCTCGAGCAGCCCTTTCCCCAGCGAGGCACCAGGTCCACCCGTTCAACAAGGACCACGTCACCTCGCATCACCCTGAACGCGCTCTTCTCAGCCCAGAATGCATCCAAGCGAACACGCTCAGCCCGCACGCAAGCCGGCAGCAGCATTCGCCCAGCCGTGCCCGTGCTGCTCCCTGCCTGCCCAACGCATCAGGCAAGCTCTGTGCGGGGCTGCCACCGCCACGAGGCCACCGAGGAGCCACCCTCGCGGACACCAGCGACAGCACCAGCGGGCTCTGCTCTCAGTGACCACGGCGGGGGACCGACAGGTAGGATAACGAGGATGACGCGGAACATCATCTGTCCCTCCCGAAGGAACCGCACAGCAAGAACAGCTAATTGAGCATTAACATCCTCAGTGTGGGACAGCATCAAGGTGCCACGCGCTCCCCACTCCCCCGCCTGGTTGAGAGCCTTCATCTGACATCACCTTTTTTTCCACCATTCAGCAGCGGTCAATCAGCTACAACAACAGCGGCCCTCATCAACGCCTCCCCGGAGGATTTGGGGAGGACGTTCCCACCCACCTGTGCCTCTGCAAACTGCCCCTTGACATCCTCAGGGACTGGGAGGCTTGGACTTTCCAGTCATTGCAAAAATCCCGCTCGCGCTGGCTCAGGGAGCCTCCGGCAGAGCAAGTTTGTTATGGAGAATCCAGATCACATTTTTCCACCCCGAACAGTATCTTGTTTGCGCCCTCTCCACCCGCCTGTCCCTTCCTCCCTCCCAGCCAAGCTGGCAGGAAGCTCGGCGGGGTTTTTTCCCTGACCAGATGTTTCATCTGCTTTTGTTGCTCCAAGACGCACCGGTCCAGTCCTGGCAACAGGCAGCAAATCCTGAGCTGCACAGCTAATCACTAGCATCTGCATCCAAGATTAATTACGGAGGTGGGAAAAGACACATCCAGCAAGAAAGCACAAATCCCCATTTCCAATTGTTTTTTGCTAGCAGCAAAACATTTATTTCCCAGGATTTCCGAGAGGCGGAAGAGGTGAGCGAGTGGGTTGCTCAGCGCCTCCTGTTTATCGGGAGGAGAGGGGAGCAGGGCTAACCGAGCATTTCTTGCTCCACACCAAAGCATTACAAACAAAGAACAAAAAAGGACCGCTCCTCGTTTTCGGGGAAGCTCTGCATGCTGCAACACGACCCATGCCAGCAGCATCACCCTGCAGTGATGGGACACTTCCCAGGCACCTGCATGCAGGTGATGAGACCTCTGCCACCCCTGGCACCCTACTCTGTCATGGCTGTGCCCTGGGCTGTGCTCTCTTCCAGCCAGCCTTTGGCACAGCATCTTCTCCGTGGCCAGCGCTGTCCCCGCACCGCACTCCTCCTGCCCTTCCAGCCCCCTTGGCACCGCTGCTGTGATGATGCGCAGCTCAAACGTGCTGCGGCTCGGAGCAGCCGTGACAGCCTGAGAGGCAGCTGATGTGCCTCCACGCAGCCCACGCTGCTCAGAAGCCGTCAGGAGAGACCGAACCCAGCCTGCATCTCCCGGGTGCTGCAGTCTTTCAGTGGGGGTCTCCAGCAATGACAAAACCCCCAAGAAAAAGCCTGCTCAGCTGCCCCACAGAGCAGGGGAGCACAGCCAAACCCACGTGCTTCTTGTCCAGTCCTCGCCCATCTGAGATGTGTCCTGCCTGGAGACCGGTGCACAGAGCTGAGGACCTTTGGGTTTTCCAGCGACTTCTCACCATTTCCTCTTTCCCACCCCATGGTCCCAGGCTAGCCCCGGAGACAAATCTCATGCCATTTTCGGGGCTTAGGCTCCTAAGAGTTGTCTGCACAGACAGAAGGGGAAGGCACCTAGCAGAGAGCTCACAGCCAGCTGGGTCCCTTGGGACACCCATTCCCAAATGCAACATCTGGAGCCTTACCAGGAGCTGGCCTGCTCCTTCATGGTGGCCCGTGGAGGTCTGGAAATGTTTAACGCTAAAACATCATGTCTCATCTACCCTGCCCTTTTTCCTCGAAGTCTGTGCAGACAACAGGGAATTTAGTACAAGGATATTTGAAGAAGCAAGTCCAGAGCAACTGCTGACTCCTGATAACTTTATTTCCTCCTAAGTTCTAATTTGCACTCACATCCATGGTTTTCCTTGCTTAGGAGGAATCATCTGTTGACATTCTCAAGGCAAGGAAAGTTGCCAATGGACAGCTCTTCCAAGGAGACCAGCAAGGCCAACCTGACATGGCAAATTTAATATTTGTAAGGTAGAAAAAGTAAATGCGAGGGGGAAGCAGAAACACTTAAAAATAACAGTAATTTCAGGTTTCATAACAAAGCAGAACAGCAGGCACAAATTACCCCGCAAACCACCTTAAGGCTAGAGCCATCTATTTTTAATGACGAGGCTCAGATAAACTATTTACGACTGTTGCCTTAGCGTAACCGGCAGATTACGAAGCCTCGTGCGAGCGAGAGGCAGGAGGCAGAGGGAGGAGACCCCGCGGCCCAGGATCACGCGTCTCCGGTGCGGGCTGCGGCCAGGTGCCCGTGCTGGGGCTGGCTTCCAGCCCCCTCCCCGGCTACTGGGGATGCCGCGGGGCCCCAGACACACCAGGAGGGTTTGTGGGGGCACCAGCATCCAGCCAGCTCCCACCATCCGCGCAGGACTGGCGTTACTTCCCGCCCGTGGGATGACTTCATCCGCAAGCGTCTGCAGAGCGCCGAGCATGGAAAGTTCATTATACCTGCGCCGCGCAGCGAGACCCCTGCCAAGAGCGATCGCCTATCTGGGCTGTCTTCCTTCCTGCCGCAGCAGCCCGGCTCGCACGTTTCCCAGGACGGAGGCTCCCACGGGGACACGCTTCTGCCTCGTGGCCCCCCTACCGAGCCCGAACTCGCCTGCCCCTCTGCTTGCATCTGCAAAGCGCACAACACTGGCATGGCAGGTGTCCCCATGTCCCCGCACAGGGCCACCGGCTCCGAGGTCCATTAAGGAGATGTCCGCTTCCTGCCTCTCGTTTTTCCTTATTTACAGCTGCTAAAAAATTTGCTTCTTTAGGGAGCTGGGCCAAAAGCAGCAAACTGCTGTTCCTTCCCACTCCTGAGGGCCCAGAGCCCAGCGCGCAGAGAAGGCATTACAACTATGTAACCTGGGGTCACATTTCACCCTGGACTTAATTAGCAAGGGTTAAAAATGGAACAAGTCTTTACTTTCCCATAGGAAAGTTGTACTCCGCTGCCCACTGCCCCCAGGGGCCTGCTGACACTTCTATAGCAAGCAGCAGCATCCTCGGTTCTGGTGAGCAGGGATTTTCCCCCGAGCTCGCCCCTCTCCCGGCCACCACATCCTGTTTGCGCACAGCATCTCTGGGTGCCTGAGGTCCTGCTGTGGTGGGAAGCACCCTTCAGCCTTCACACAACAGCAGGAAATACAGCAAACTCATTGCAGCCCTCGCTCCCTCATACAAATGAGACCCACAAGGAGGACAGAGCTGATTTGCACAGGAAAAAATACCTGTAGGAGGGCAAACACCTCCCCGCTGACGTTGTGCATCCCTGAGGCCAGCAGTTTGGGTACTGTGGCCACCTCAGAAACCCTCGAGTGGCTCTTAAGAGGCTCTGCACCACATTTCGCTCTTCCCTATCCCACCAATGCTCACCCACCTGCATGATGGACAACAGTAACACCAGAAACTGGGGCAGATCTACTGATGGGAGGCTCTTGTCTCAGTGCCGGCTCACCTGGGGGTCTAAACCTCTAAAAGCAGAAGGTTAGCAGCTGGTGACCTCCTCTCCTCCCCACATACCCAGCAGGACCCCAGCACCCGGGAGCACCGTGATCACTAGCAGCAGCACATCCAGCTACCTGCTGGTGTCCAAAACCCACCCAAGCCATGCAGAGCGGGCGTAAATCTCACAGAGGGCACACGTTCTGCAAGCCAGGAGCGCCAGGAATAGCAGCCACCTCTTGTGGGCTCGCTGCCTGGGCTCGGCGGGGCTGCCCCATCCCTCAGCACCGGCTCTGCAAGGAGCAGGAGTGGTGCCGCCTGCCGAACACTGTGGACAGCAAACTGCAAACCGCTGCTGGCATCCCAACCAGCCGGGCCGTGGAAATCACTGCCCCTTAGAGCACGGACAGTGCCTTCATCCAGCACCCAGATCTTCACAGCTGCCCTCAGTCTCATTGTAGATGTGACTGGTGCAAAGCTGCACATCCCAGAATGCCACTTCTGCACTGGTGCAGTGAGGATGAGCTGCTTCCATGGGCTACAACTCATGCTGTAGGGGATCCATTTGGGAAGGTCTGGGCTTTCCACCTCCTCTTTGTGCCAGCAAAGCACAAGTGCATCACATTTGTTGTATGTGCTACCACTCATTTACCCCCTGCCGTTCTTGTGGGCCGCTGGCTTTCTGCATCAGCCAGGTCTCCCCTAAAAGCAACGTCACATGCATCAGAAGAAAAATGGGAGAAGCATTTTAATAGCACGGCAGTTGAGAGCAGAGTGAGAAAATGCAGCAGCCCTTTGACTGGAAAGGCTGCGCAGAGGTTTGGGAGGTTTCCCAGCTGTGCTGAGGGGCTTTGGAGCTGCTGTGCATGATGCCTGGACTGAAAGGATTACCTGTGGGTAAGGCAGGAAGAGGAAGAGTTCAGTTCACAGACACACGATGAGTCTTACTTAGAGATGCTGCTGCTCTCTTTGTCACTCTCCATGGAGCCTGCCAGCTCACACCGCTACGTTGCCGCGCACAGCTAAGAGAGCCCCACGCGCACCTTGCACAGCCCCCTACGCTCTGCAGAGTGGCTTTGCTCAGGGCCTTGCCCCATGCCCACCCTCCCTACAGCAGAGCCATGAGAATGCTTGGGCACCCTGACTGTCACCTGCACGCACCCGTGCAAGGCAGAGGGATGAGGTGGCAACACGGGGCGCCGGGGAGGGAGCAAGTTCCCCTGGCTCCCACGGGCAGGAGAGGGGCCAGGTCTGCAGAGGGTTAGCACTCACTGCCAGGGTCCTGTTTCCAGCAGCGCTGACTGGCTCTCGCTGGGACACATCTCTTAGGGGCTCAGCACCCGGCTTGGGAGGCATTCGGAAAACCTGGCCCCCAGGGTGCAAACCCCGTAATCCAGAATGCTTCAGAAAAACATACGCAGCAGCATGTATTCTCTCCCCCACACACTGCAGCATATATAATTTCCACCACAGCAAGGGGAAAGATATACATCAATGATCCTCTTTCATTTTTCTTGCTGAAAGCTGCTGGCTGCAGAATTTGGCAGCCAGGGAGCTGGTGGTACAGCTCGCGCAGCCACACCGGAGATGCATCAGCTCCGCACGCAGTCCTGTCCCCTGGCCTCTGCCCTGTAGCCGACTAGGCTCATTTCTATAGCTCATTAAAGAGGGATAAAAGTAACCTTTAAAGGTTGCTTTTATGTGAAACAAGTCTAAAAACAAACAATGACGTGGCAAAGAGTGAATTGGATTTTTGAAAGCAATGCATTTCAGTGGAAGTCTTATTTCTTTCCTTTTTTTCTTCCCCCCTCCTTCTTTTGAGCCTGATGGTAGATTATTTTTCCTTGACACAATCCCGCCTCCACTGAGATAGATGACAGCACATTTAGCAGTGTTCAGCCAAAACTTTTTATCTCCATATGGAAGATGGATGGATGAGGACTCTGAAGCCTGCATCAATCCCTTCAAGAGCAAAACAAGGATCCAGCCCAGACCCCATCCTAGGCTTGTTTAAAATACACAGAGCATAGGGCCGAGGACACGATCCTATAAAACTTCATCTGGCACCATCTGCGGTGTTTATGAAGCAAAATGGAACAAACACTGCCCAGGACCTCCGGCTGTCTCACCAGAAAGCACGAAGGACAGCTGTAGCTTGGACGGGCTTTGTGCTGGGGGCCCAGGAGCGCCCGCACCTCTCTGTGCTGGACACGCCAATCAAGCACCGCTCTGTGCTGCAGGGTGTGAGGCCTGGGGACATGAGCAGGGGTCACACACTGCTTCTGGAGGATGGAGGCTGGAAGAGCCAGAAAAGAAGCCAAACGGCACCTAAGCAAAACAACAGGCACTCCACCACTGCAGCAGTCCTCACTCAGAGTGAACAAAGGAGAATCATCCTGGATATGCGAAGCAGACAACAAGGTGAGGGAATGAGACCCAAGAGCATCTTCTCAGTTCTGGGCTTTGCAGGTTGGCCACCAGCACGGGCAGCTTCCTTGCATCGGCCCATGCCAGACACCATTTGCTGAGTTGAGGGAGCAAGCAGGCAATGTTCAGGACTCTGAGACAAATGAAGTGAATGAAACCCATCAGCATCGCAGCTCCTTCTTTCTTGTTTTTACATCCCACAGGAGATGCGGCCACCAGCTTTCGAGGAGCTCCTCTGAATGCAGCTGAGCTGCAGGCTGAGGAGTGCCAGGTCCCACGAGAGCAGCTCCCGTCCCCTAACCACACACGCAGTGCCCCTTCCCGCCGTAGAGAAGCGCAAAGAGCAGAGGTTACAGGTAAATGTTCCTCTCTGCAAGATGCGAGTAGAACTCCAGAGAAAACTTACTGGGGGACCACTAGCTTGAAGCAGGTAGGAGAGAAAGGACAGCACCGGATGGACATGGGAGGTGCAGGGGGCTGACAGCTGAACACCTGCAGGAAAATGTTGCAGCCACATCAGAGCATGCAGCAGCAACAGCAGTCGCAGAAAACAACGCATGCACCATAGCGCACACACCTCATTAATAACGTCTAGAGCTCCTAATGCAACATGCCAGAGAAGTTACCTAACCAGTCATAAAAACTTCTTTGGCCCCTTCTCAGGTACAAAAGCCAACACTTCATCTCGTAAAATACAAAAAAGCCCCCAGATGTTTATAAAGCTCCACCAGGCAGTTGAGTGCAAGCACTGTTTACCACTGAAGCACTAGGGATGAAAACCAACCACCAGCACCTTCTGGGCAGCTCCGCGCCGCTGCTGGGGGCCCTGTAGCCGCAGTGGTTTAGCAGCACCGTGGCTCCCCAGCCCCTCTTGGTGCCATCCCCACCAACGTGCCCCCGTGCCCACCACCTCCCGCCACTCCAGCCCCTCCAACACGGCTGCCTTCCGTGCCACACCGGCGCCTACAGCTCCTGCTGCTTCCCAGGGGCTCTTTCGGAGAGCCGAGGGTCCCCGCGGCACAGGGATGAGGGCCCCAGCCCAAGGCTCCCCGGTGCTGCCGCGGGGCGGGTAAGGGAACCCGGTGACGAGGCGTTACGCAGGGGAACTCCTCAGGTATCTCCCCGTGACAAACGCCATCCCAGCTCAATGGCTGCGATCAGCCAAGTAAACACAACGTATATTTATTGCTCCTAGGAAATGCTTTCATTTTCCCCCCCTCCTCCTCCATGTTCACTTCGAGATAGCAGCAGCGAACTCCGAAACACTCCCTCCGTGCGGTGCTGCTAGCCATGGGAAGCAAACGCACAGGCTTGGGCAGATCATTATCCCTTCGTGCACAGGACTGAAGGAGGGGGTGGTAGTCCATAATGATGCTAATTAAGTCCTTAAGTGTCTCGGTAAAAAGCAGGTAAGGCTTCAGCACAAGGCAGAATATTCCATTAAGGCAGGCTTCACCGTAGACACAATGCTGCATAATGGGATCCTGTAATTATGCCTGCACTGCGGAGACTTTTAAAAAAAGGAACCCTGTTTTACATTCTCTAATGCAAACAGCATGAAATGATGTTGCTTAGAAACCTTTACACTCCTACAGAGTGTGCAAAAAAGTTATTCCAGACATCTGTATTTAAAATAAAATTTAAAAACAATCCTACCGCACACACTCACATGGATTTTGACTTCACATTGAGTGATGAAGCCTATGAAATGTCAAAGGAAATTTAAATTAAAAAAAAATGACATGCATTTAAAAACTTCAGCAGCTAGTTAAGTCATTTCAGGTTATGTCTGGTACTATTCTACCTCACCCATTCACCTGGGGCTGTCTCAGCGGATTGATGGTGCTATTCGTACCAATCCATACTTGCAGGATCATAAATCGTTTACACGTTCATGCTGACCTCAAACACCTGGAAAATATTTTTTTCCCCAGACAAATCATCCAAGATTTCACTCCAGAATGGGCACATACAGAGCAGGGCACTGTCCAGGTCCCAGAGTCAAGAGAATATCCGTGCAGCAAAGCAGACACGATAATTTAGGCAAGTGTCAGTGCCGTGATCTAAGCAGGTTGCCAGACCCCAACCACCCTGAGCTGCTGACCACTGCCCAGTGGCTCACATCAGACCAGGTAGGACAGGGGAGGCTGCAGTGGCCTGAAATGTCCCCCACTGAAGGCAATGCGGCCAGATCTGCAGCATCCCATAAATAGCATTTTACCAAGCACCGTCCTGGTACTTCCTCCCTTAATTCGGGCATCGCGTCCCACCGCAGAAAGCTTCACCTTGCTCCACGCAGGCAGTGCCCCCAGACCCGAGCAGAGCCCCCCGCACCGCGCAGCCCTGACCGGGACTGCCACTGCCTCCCACCCATCCGTCACTCCCCACCACCTCCTCCTCTCCTCCGAAAAGTTCACCCCTTCTTCGGCAGCCCCAGGAACGAATGCTCAGCAGCGGGCACAGCTGATGGATGCGTCACGGCTGTCGCGCCCCGTGCAGGGCCAGCAGTCACGCAGCAGGACCCGGTCCGGACGGGGCAGACCTCGGATGTGCTGACGCGTCCCCACCGGCTGCACGGGCTTCGGCGCGATGCAGAATGTGGCACGGATGGATTGCCCCCATCTCCCCTCCCCAGACCCACAGCTTACAGGTTTGTAGCTTTCTTTTTGTTATTCCCTGCTGGCAGAGGGGCGTGGGGATAAGAGACCATGTCCTCACCAGAGAAAGGTGAGCATCCTGAGGATAGAGCTGGAGTCTCACTTTGTCCTATAGGGAAAGCCTCCGCTGACGGGATGCTGGGAAATCAGCTGCTGTGCCTCTGATACAAAGGCCAAACTCAGCAAGGAGATTATCCGAACTGTACTAATGAGACCACAGCACACGGCAACTTTTCAGCTCTGCTGGCACCTGGTCTCTCCATACACCTCCCAGGACTCCCTAGACCCTCAAGACTGCAGTAGACAGAAGTCACTTGGCTTAAAGTTTCCCTTCAGAAATGCCTCTTTTCCTTATGCTTGCCCCAAAGAACCTCCTCATAACAGCATGTTAACAGTAGCTGCATTTTAAATGGCAGAAAGCAATTTCTCTAGGACCTAGGAAGGTCTTTAGGCAGTGCCAGCTGGAGAAGAAGGCAGCAGGAGCAACAGCTTTACAAAAGAAGCACACAGACCATCTCTGACCCCAGGCAAAGGGCTGGCAAGAGCTCCCAGCCACCAGAGCACCAGCACCAGGGCTCATGGAGAGGTCAGGAAGGAGCTCACAGCAAAGGTCCAGGATAAACACCACAACAGACCCTTGGTGCACTCCACTTCTGCTCTGTGTCGCTCATCCCCATTGGTACACAGAGAGCGACAAAACTGTTCTCACCTCGATGCAACAAAGTCAAATCGAGGACTAAGATGCTCTGAAAACTTCTGTTAAAATAGGCATAAAAATTATCACCAAGTTGTGATGATTTTTACGTCATCCAGAAAGTAGATGTTGGCCAGCTGCTGAAGACAGAGGGTTGGCGAATTCCCCACCGCACACTGCTCATCTCCAACTGCAGCAAACAGCAGAAAAGCCATCCTTCCCTGGGGAGCGCGCGCCGAGCTGCAGGGCTGGGCAGCTGTCCCCCTGCTGGCTGCTCTCCTTCAGCCGAAAAGGAGACAACTGCCTTATGAGCACATTCTTACTTTATCCTTTACCGTTTCTAAAAATAATCAATACTAGTTATACGGCTCACACTGTTCTTACCAGTTGTGGAGTCCAGATCAGATCACACGTAATTCTGCCAGCAGAGCACCGCTGGCTCACGCCGTGCAGGAGCGCAGTCAGGTGTCTGTCCTGTCCCTTGGAGACTCGCGGTGCTCACGGCATGAGCGTGCACACCGATGTAATGCACCGATCGGGCCACCACCAGCTGGGAGACGAGAGGTCATGCATAGAAATGGAAAAATGGAGATGACGAGCTGGGTCTCCCACGTGCATGCACACCAGCCATTAGAAATCCTACCAAATTTGAAGTAAGACTACAGTATTCAGCACGATACCCATACAAATTAGTCATCTCCGCTCTGGTATCCATACAGCCGGCTGAAAACTCAGTGAGTGCTCCCTGAATCTTCTGCTCATTGCCAAAGCTTGGGTGTAAACCACAGCAATTACATGGTTTTTGGGTGTTTGGGTTTTTTTTTTGTTTGTTTTCTAATCCTAGTAAGGTGAGCACAGACCAAACATTTAAAGAACAAGCTCAAAGTCTGAAAAGTAACACTACAACATTCAACATACATGCAGCTTTCACAGACGCTCCAGAACAAGCCTCGGAACAGCCAGGAGGTCCCATTCCCCTGTGCACTGCCATTCTGGAGGGGCCCAGAGGACGTGTGACTTCTTATGGGTAATTAAGCAAAGCACAGGTTTCATCTGGCTGCCCTTTGCATAAATAATGGATATTTTACAGAGGATGGGTAGAGGGCTGACAAAAGTAATGTGAAACTCAAAAATTTCTATTAGAGATCAGAAGCCTGATTAGAGCATCTGCAAAGCCCACAGGATCACTTCACCTCCTGCCCAAGAAATCAATGCTATAATCCCACTTCAGGCTATTTCTGCAACACAGTATTTAAGAGCCTGTTCAAAAGACTTGATTCAATGCCCCAGCAGAGCAGAACATTTCCCAACCAGCTCCAGCAAAGAGTTAAACACATGCAACCTGTTGATTAATTTGCAGGCAACAAGCTGCACTAATAAAGCCCCGGGGACCTTAATCAAGCTGTTTGCTGGATGCCAGACCAAAGTAGGAAGATGGGCAGAGCTGTCAGGATGGATTAGTGTTTGCCCACTGGCAACATTTCTCCTGAATGAAAGCGGGGGGGACACAAGCATGCAGCAGCACAGCACAAAGGGGAAGCGATGAGCCCGGTGCTGGCTGGCAGAGGGTCACGAGGCCGGATGGCGGCGGGAGCTGAGCAGCCTACGCAGGGGAGTCAATTGCAGGAGATGATTTTGCATCTTGGGTTTTACGTTCACCTCCATTGTTTGCAATTCCTTCCGAGAAGCTGAGAAGGAGCTATTTCTTCCTCAAAAAACATTTGTCCTTGTCCATTCAATAAATTTTCCTGGCCCCCATTCTCCTCCTATTCCATGGAGAGCTGAATGAAATAGTTACGTATAATTGACCCCATTTTGAAGGGTTTCAGTGACACACATTGGGGTAAGGATGTTTTGCAAATTCAGCTTAAGTTCAAAGAGGATCATTTCCTTTCATTATTACAAGCTTTGACTTGGGTGCCTTTTTCTTCCTGCAGCAGTTACTGTTCTGACCCAGCACCACTGGGTTAATGCAGCAGAATCCAAACAAGCCCTCCATCCTCCCATCCCTTCAATGGCAAGGAACCCGACTGGAATTAGTGCCGGAAAATGTAGAATTACAAATCTGAACTTTGTTTCTGGTTATATGCAAGGAAAATTTTCATCTCAAGTACCTAAACTTTATTTAGCCCAACAGTCCCTTTCATCAGAAGTATGCCCCTATTTGCTGCCAGAAAGCATCTTTCTTAGCACAGCATTTTAACAGGCTGCTCTGTGTCCAAGTGGATGTACAGAGCTTGTAAACACCTGACTCTATGCAGGAATAAGCACAGAAGACCAAAGATTTCTTGCTAGCCCCAAACAGACCAAAACAAAGGAGCAGAGAATTGCTCAGCCATCTCTTACGCGTGTCAGGTATGCTTCAATTAAGTCCATTTTCCCCACCAGCTTTCTGCTGTTCCAGCCAGCAGGAATGAAATATCCTACAGGCATTTCCGCAGCTGGTGTAAATTGCTGTGGCTTCACTCCTATCAGCACAGCTTTGATCATTTACACCAGACAAAGATCTTCCTCTCCTGTGTTTACAGCTCCACCGAGCATCGCAAGGGACACAAGGGACATGAGCAGGATGTTGACACTCCATGACTTGTACCCATGGATGAAGGCAAAGAGGATCATAAGCACTAAGCAAATGCAAATGCAGCTGAGGATTAGCAAAAGCAATTATGAAAAACAAGTAGTGGAAATAATGATTCATCAGGAATTGAATCAGATGTTGGGCCCTGTCCTGCACTCAGTGGATTTGGTGACGGCAGTGAGAACGCTACCCCTACAGAGATAGTTTTTAAGGTATTTCGATGCCAAAAATGCCCAGTGCTAGTTTTGCAACAGCACCTTTTTGCCCACCCTATCTTTCACACAGCTCAGGACGTTGGAAAACGTCTGTGGCATCCTTTTCACCCCACAGATACTTCTCTCTTTACCAAAACTTCGAGTCAAGAAGAACCACTTCGTAACACAGAAGCACAATAGGAAAAGTGCGTGTAACTGTGGCTTGCGTTAAGCCAGAGGCCAGGCTGAGCACTAACAGTCCCCCTAACCAAACCGCCACAAGTGCACCTGCGTACATCATTTGTCAGCAGATCTCCGGCACGCTTTGGAAAACACTGGCCATGCCAGCGGTATGGCAGAAACGCAAACAACCTTGTTGAAGGTCACATAACCCAGCGAGGCCCCCGGGTGCTGCCAGCCACCACCACCTCTGCCCGGAGGAAACACGCCGGGCACTACGCCAAGCACAACGCCAGCGGGCAAATGCCATGTCAGCTCCAGCCAGTGCTAGAAGGATGCCCTCTTCAGGTAGCGACGACCAACAGGCATGCTCTGCCGTGTGGTCTAAAGGGACCCCAGCAACAAGCAACACCCTCTCGTGACTTGGTATTTCTGTTGCTTTCACTGGGAACTGGATCAGGCCTGAAGCTGGGGAAGGGTTGGTGCAGAAACCTGATGAGGACTGAGGAACATCAAACCCCGGGTTAAATCTATTCACACCGACTGAGCAAAACGACCTTGCTCCGCTACCGTCAGTTCTCCATCTGCAAAGTTTCATGTTAAAACGTCACAATTAAAGATTAAAGTCAAATGTCAAGTGAGTCACTAAAATAAAGATGAAATAAGAAAGCTCTGCTTGAATCCCCCACCCCACTCCAGAGTCAGCAGCCAAGACATTCCCCATCAGCTGCAAATTTCCTGGATTGCCAGCAAGATTGCAAGCAAAAAGCCAGTGGAGCCTTTTCCCCCCGAGTATTCAAAGCATGTGCAGCAGTTTGATTCCCACAGGCTGTAAATCCACCATCCCTTAGATAGCAAACCTACGCCCGAAACACGTTAACGTATGCTGACACACTGCATCTGGCTGGCTGGTTCAGCTCGGAGACCCCCATGGCTAAGGAGCCATGCTAGCTTGTGTACAGGGAATAATTCATGCTGCCCTTCCTCGAATTAGGAGAGCTGGTGAGGAAGGGCTGGTCGTACGGACTCCGTTGTTTTGCCTACCAACAGGTCAGGCACCGGCGGAGGCGGGTGAGCCTCCCTGAGGGAGTAACGCGGGCCTGAATACAACGAGCAAGGGTTTTCTGGCATAAGCTCTCACGTTGCAGAGACCAGTGAGGTTATACAGATGAGCAAATTACATGGGGTCACCAGAAAAGGGGCTCCCTGGAGCTCCCTCACCTCCATATACTTCCTTTGGTGGAGCCACTTCCAGGGTCTGGCCCTTGTTTGCAGCCCCTGGGTGGAAAGCTGCCTGGCAGAGCCTCTGCCCTGCCTCGGGAAGAAGGGGAAAGTATATCCTTCAGGATATTCGTGCCCTCTGGAAAAGAAACCAGACAGACACAAACCAGGCAGCAGTTTCAGTACCAGAGTCAACGTGGCCAGTGCCACCAAGACCTTCAGCATCCAAGTTCCCTGTGCAACCAGTGCAGCAGGGTCCACGCCGCGGCCACAGAGATTGCAATCATTGACAAAGAGCAAACTTCGCTCACAGGCAAACTCAACCCCAAGCTTCGCTGCTTAGTCCCCTCCCATGGCGAAATTATTTGTTGGTGACCAAGGCACAGTGTCCCCAGAGCCGTGGGCAGGCCACGGGAAGGACAGAACCGTTATTCCCGTCCAGCTCTGTTCCTATTATATAGTCCCAACAGTCACAGTGGGTTCTGAAACAAAACCCCAGGCGATGCCGTGCCATCAAACAGGAGATAAAGCCTGGCTAACCAAGAGTGAATCAATGGCAACAACTGAAATACAATTTTCCAGCAAAAAGCCAGAATACAAAGGTAGCAGAGGGAGTCCATAATAAGCAGAAGAAAAATAAAGATGATTTGGGAGAGACAAAAATCAACAGGGAAAGAGGTGGGGGGAAATCCAGTATTCAGAGCTTGGATCATACAAAAAAGTAAATAGACAAAATATCTATCTTTCCTTCTTGTAGTCTAGTAGAAAATGATACAAAAATATAGAAAAATAATCTTACTGAAGCCAGCGGAGTGTGACCATAAATTATAGCTGCCAGATAGCTGAAAACAAAGTCAAACCAGGAAATTATTTGCAGGAGAATTTCATGTGGCTCTGTGGGTCTCCTCAATCTCCAGCAGTTAAGGAAGAAAAGGAGGGTACAGAGAAACTAAATTATTTACGTCAATCAAGCTTTACTGTCACAGTGCTATACCTTTCCTACCCCAGTGCATTTCTGGGATTAATGATCAGGTGCTACCTGGAACCAGGCATAAGAAAATGATGAAGCAATTTAGTGTTTGGATAAAAAGATACATCACCCAGCTCAGCTAACAAACACTGAATTTCAGAGGAATATATTCCTGAACTAACAGAAGATGCACTTTGTGAAAACTAAAAAACCAAAGCACTACAGGATAGCAAGAACGACAGCTCTACTGAAAAGGGCATCCAGAAACGACAAGTCAGTTAGCATGGTGCTGCTGCCCAATAAACTAATTAAGATGCTAATTAAAACCAGAGCACTTTCCCGTCTGGGGCTCACGGTAGAAACAAGCTACAGCCAGCACAACTCTCACCAAGGAGAGGGGATGGGTGAATGAAGGCGGCGATGCAGGAGAGCTGATTGACAATGTATTTAGATTTTCACATGGTCTTTGATGAGACCCTTCATAAGAGGCTGCTAAAGAAACCGCGTAGTCATGGGAAACGCCAAAGAAGGAAATTGGTTAAGGAGAGTGTAAGGAGGAGAAAAACAGGCAAATTCTTTAGAGCAATTTTCTCACCTCGAAAGACCAGCTCCCCATGCCGATTCACAGGTTTATCAACCTAGACTGAGTAAAGAGGGGTCAAAATCCCCTCTCCCTCCCACAAATTATTCCCAAAGGAAAACTGTGAAAACTTTAGAGGAGCAAGATGTGGCAGCTGTCACGTAACAAAGGCACTGCCAAGCTGACAGAATGGCAAAAGGAATCAAATTTGTTCACCCCCCTACCAGCAGGGTCGGCACCCAGCCAGGAATGGACACAGACGGCTCGGGGATGACCCCTGTGCAAAAACGGGTGAGCACACGACCTGGAAATAAGTCACACTGAAATAAACCAAATTAGTGATGTGCCCCATGCGGAATAAGGCGCACTGACACAATCACGGCCATGGAGACCAGCGCTGGGAATGATACAGGGCCGCAAAAACAGAGATGAAAGGAAAACATTCACCTTAAAAAAAGCAGAGCAAGTGGGTGGCAGAGTGAGTCCCAGCTCCCCCTTTCTCCTCTCCAAGAAAGTCACTGGCTAAAAGTTTATACTGAGGCTGCAAAATGAATGATCTAAAAGTCAGTAATTGCCAAAGTTTATACTGGGCAATCTTAATTCAGCCTTCCTGGGTGCTCATCTTGTACAGCAAGTGGAGCAGGTGTCTGTACAGGGGGAAAACGGATGCATTTAAGGGTAACCTTTGTGTGTTTATCTTTGTGGCCTTTCAGCATGGTTATTTTTGTTCGGGTGTGGACAGACTTGTTAGAGGAAATGATTTAAAAGACACCATATAATTGCACAAAAGTGCATTGTGTTTCATTGTAATAATCCTCCCACGAAATACAGCACTCAACACGCCATCACCACCGGGCTCCCACAGAAAGCCCTCAGCCCAGACCGCAAAGGCTCGGCGCTGCCTGCGTGGTCGCATCCGTGCTGGCTTTCACCTCGCCCGCGGTGGCACTGGGGGCCACCTGCCTTAGCACGGGGCCCACACATCCAGCTGGACGCAGAGACACAAAAGCTTGCTCAAGCCACGCTCTGCCCCGGCTGTGGTCGCACCTTCAGCGAGAGGGCTGACAGAGCCAAACGGCTTAGCTGGTGGTAGAAGAAAGCGGTAACGCGGCAGAGAAGTCCTGCGGAGGAAAAGAGGAGGCAGCAGCCGAGGTGGGTAGGATGGCTCCTCTCCTCCTTGCCCTTCCCAGGCCCAGGGGAGCCACACGGTGCCCCTGGAGCCAAGGATGGCAACGTGGCAGAGGGAGCCCAGGCTGCCCGGTCCCTCCTGCCTTACCGCAGGCGGCACGGCTCCGCGGCAAGGGAAGAATCACCCGAGGCTGCAGCGTCCGCGATGGGTTACAGCTCCTGCCCGCCGCCAGGGAAAGCTTCAGAGCAGCTGAGATGTCAGTGCCACCAGCTGCGCCGGCAGCCCCAGAAGGGGCAGGAAAGGTGCCCGTGGATGTCGGTTGTCACCGGCGGCCCAGGTGCACTGGGACCCGCAGCACATCCGAGACCTGGGCGAGGCGGATAACGTGATAACAACCCCTGTGGCCAGTGAGCAGCGAGGCTGCTGCAAAGGGAGCAGGCTGCACAATTAGCTAAATAGCAAGACTATCCAGAGCTGTAAAAGATGCTGATAACAAGATTTTCATAAATGCTTCTAGGGCATGTTACTACTGCCCTGAAGAGAGCCTCCAAAGGATTCCAATGACAATTAGGACCAGATAACTTCACTTGGACTTTCACCAGGGTCCCGTTCACCATCCTGTGAAGCACCTGACATGGGAAATGTTTTGGAGAGGGCTGTCTGGTCCATGGGGAATGTGCCCTGCAACAACACACCAGTGCCTGGGAAAAGCTTCATCCCAGCAAACTGCTAACGCTATGAAAAATGTGGGTGGAGGGGGAAGGAAAGGGTCACTTTTGGTTTCCACTGGCACCAGATATGCTTCTGGCAATTTTATAACTTTTTTTCCCCCCATAATCAAGATAGTGTGGGTTTGTTTTTTTTTTTTTTTTTAATTAAAGTAAACAAAAGCCTGTAATGGGGCGTCTGTGCTGTGCCATGTCTGGAGCCTCCAGCTTATTAGAGCCGTCACGGGACACAAAACTTTTGTTCATTTTATCTGGTAGAAAAGTCACTGAAGCCCACAGACCCAGCCCACAGGGAGGCTCCCCCTGTCTCCAAGGGAGCCTGGATTTAGCAGTCAGCTTCGACTGGAGGCTGCAAGGGTGCAGAGAGACAGAAATTAGCAGTCAGACAACTGCTGCTGCCACCCCACGCTGTGCTGTGAGACTCAAGCACTGGCTAGCAATGGGAAGTGCAGAAGGCAGCCAGAGATACCATCTCCGACTGCATATTTCTGATCCTGCGAATGTACTTTCCCCAAAGGCTCAGCCCAAGGGGGTTTCTCAGCGTCCCGCCCTGGCTCTCATATCCTCAGCCTGGGGCTCCTGGGAGTCAATCTGGTTTTCCCATGGTCCAGCAGGCCCCCTGGCATCCGACACCAAGCTGGCCTGGGGCCACGCAGCCCTGGCCCCCCAGCAGGGCTGGGAGTGGGTCGGGGGCAGACCCAACCCCACCGGGACCAGCCTCGCATCCCCCTTCATCCACACATAGTGCTGGGGAGCGGGGATGCTGAGCAGATGCAGAGAGGCAGATAAAACCATCTGCCATGGCTGTGTTTACGCAAAAGCCACTGGTTTACAAGGAACAGCTCAAAGACAGCACACAAAGAAACACCCTGTAATATTTTCTGAAGGGTTTTTTTTTTTTTTATTGCTTTGAGAAGCAAAAGGTTAGCTACAGAAATAGAAAGAGGCAATTTAACAAAACAACTGCTGCTTGTTTCTCTTCTCCTGCATCTCCTCTTCCATCCTCCTGCAAACCCCATCCGCCCCCCAGCTGGGACGTTCCCACTCCCCACTCCTGCCTGCTGCAGGACGGACCTGGCAAGGAGCACCAAGGACCTGCAAAAACACACACCCAGGGAAGGGGATAAGCCCTAAACGGCACTTGCCACAGCACGGTCAGGACAGCTCAGCTTGCATTTGCTTCTGCACATCAGTGTGAAAGGAAGGAGAGCAACAGGAGCTCCTGGCTCCTCCTGGCACTCTCCAGCCTCCCCTGCTACCCCGGCTGCTCCCACTGCCCACCCATGGCATCAGCAGGGGCCTTGAAGCATCTGACAGTCACTGCTGAATGCAGTTTGTAAGGAGAGGCCAACTGCACCCAGCTACCTAACCCACAGCCACAACAAGAGGTGCAGCTCGTCCCCGGCAAGCCGTGCCTGGCACCCACCCCATCCTCTGAAACCACAGGGCTGCGACAGCTCGGTCCTGAGTATTCACAAGGCTGGCAGTGGCTGTGACAACCAAAGCCCTTCCCAAGGGACGGGGACCAGGCAGCACCCCAGGTCACAGCCCAAGACAGGAAATACTTGGTTATTGTTACCCTGCTGTATTTAAGAGGGTTGTTTGTCTCAGCCCCATTAACAGTCAGCAAATTACAAATAAAGAAAAAAGCAGCTCACAACCAACCAACGTGCTTTTCCAGTTCACAATACAAACTTTTGTTTATTGAGACACAAACCACATATCTTGGTCTGAGTAAGGGGAGAAACAGCTCCTGCCCCTCCAGCATCCCACTGCCTTTGGCTTCCCTCCGCAGGGCACAAGCAGGAGGGGAGGGAGGGCTCCAGATCTCCACCTCGCAGCCCTCACCCAAGTATCTTGTCCTGCCCGGACTGAAGGCGACGAGGCCATGCGTTCCCTGGCTCTCCCTGGCGAGGCCATGCATGGCTCAAACGTGGAGCTGTGCTGGTTTGAACCTCTTTGCACAGCGGGGGCTGAGCTGGGTCCCAAGCCCTCCCTGACGGATGGCTGCATTTCTTCAGAGGGTTTTGCAGGTTGAAGGTTTGAATTTATTGGCATGCGAGTGCCACACGCAGGAGAAAAGATGCGCACATTTCTGGGAGCTGGGTTCTCCCACTCATGAGGCTCAAGCAGAAAACAAAACAGGTTTGACAGAGAACAAATTAATTCAGCATGAAGAATTTGTAAAAAAAAATGTATGCCTTTGACACATGAAAAATAGATAAATCCTTGCAGAAGATTACTTTGACAAGGCCAGAAATCCATCACAATGCTGAAGAAAGAAGGCACAGATACAGCTTTAAAATGCATGCAATATTTCTATACCCCTAAGCCTCAGCAAGGCAGCACAGTTCAGAGATGACAGCAGGGATCCCAGCCAGGACTCCTGAACTCCCAAGATTTGAGGGATCGCTGCAGTCAGGAGAACAGAAGCCTTCCATACACAAATAGGAATTATAAACTGCTACAGACAAGTTGTGGTGTCTCACGCCTTAATCTCCCCTTCAGATTATCACGACAATAGGATAACCCCACAACTGTGATTTTTAAAAAATAGTGGGTTGTTATTTTTTGTTTGTTTTTTTTAAAGACCCTGTGGAGAAACAAATGCGACACTAATGTCTATATGAGGGTTTGGAACGAGTGTTGTCCCCTGAAAACGCAACCCTTGCAGCAGCCACGCTGATTTGGGCTGCAGTGTACAACCAGAGACGCTGCAACAGCAAGGCGATTCTCTGGATTGAGCCCGTGCACTCTCCCAGCAGAGGAGGACTGCTGGCATCAGCCGTCGCTGAAGGCCACGCTGAGCGCTGAGATGCTCTCTGGGACGCTGCACTGCCCAGAGGCACACTGGGGTGGGTGCCAGACAGCTCGCCCGTCACCAACCACCTCCCCAAGGGCAGGGAAGTAGAGGGGCCACAGCAGCCACCTGCAGAGAGTCACAGAGTCAACCAGAGCAACACCTACCCCTGCGTCTCCTTTCAGTCGTGATTTGGTTTTACGGTCGCATCCCAGAGCTCACAAGTTTCCCTTAGCATAAAGCCAAGGGTAGGCTGGGGACAGCGTGCCCTCCCCTGTCACTACCAAACCAAACTGGAGCTCAGGCTGTTCCCACACCCACATAGCCTGAAAAGTGCCGAGATTTCATTCCCATTCCTTTGTCCAGCATCCCTCCTTACTGGGAGCACAGCCCTGTGGCCCTGCACACCGACACCGTGGACCCCTCCCCAGTAACTGAGGCAGCCCCCCTTTGCCATGCTCTGCCTTCTTGGCTATCCCGATCTAGGGTTTAACCTTGAAGGACACGTAAGAGCTACTTGTCTTAGCATCAAGATTCTCTTATAACTTTTTTAATGTGCACACACACACTTTACAAAAAGCACTCTACCCCATCTCCTCATCAAAGCTCGTCGGATTTTTTATGGGCTCCCTCAGGATCCCAAAATCCTGCTCGGTTTTCAGGCTGTCCCTCCACCTTGCAGCTTGTGCAGGTCCCGTACTCAGACAGGGTCTCCCCTCTCCCACCAGCGCAGCCCAACCCCACTTGTCTGAGACTTCTAACACATCCTTTGTGTTATCCTTTCTTCCTGGGGAATTTCCAGCCTCCCTCCTGGGCCCCATCCTCAGACAACCAGGTCCCCTCAGCACAGCCTTTAGCAAGTCCTTTTGTTGTGTTCATCCTATTGCCAGAACAAAGACATTCCAGGTTAGCAGCCTCTGGGATAGTTCTGTAGCTGCTTTCAAGGAGGGCATATGTTGTGACACTCCCCGTTCGTATTTATAGATATCAAAATGTTGTACGTATGTATTCACAGCCTCTCTGTATAACCAATGGCACTGAAGGGCACCACTAGTGTAGGAAACTCATCCAAGATTCAAATGGCAAGACAGAGCAGAGCCAGGAGTGGAAGATCATGCCTCAGCTTCCAGACCCAAAAAGAATAGGCTGCACCCAGGAACAGGCTGTACAGGTTTCTGAATTGTACAGGCTGCATTATATTGTACAGATTGAGTCTGAGTACTCTTCTATTGTCCATTTACAGCATTTATCCTTGCATTACAGAAATCCAGGTTAACAGCATCGGCCCAAAACCTCCATCTCCCAAACCCAAGTGTAGACCACATCTGACCTTTGCATGTGTTCTAAATTTGTACTGTGAAGTGCACATTGTATTTCGTTAGCCTCTTGTATGTGTTTTCCATAGACACAATGACACAAAAGAAGCAGAGCCTGAGAGCCAAGCCCTGGAAAGACGGTAGCTTTAAATAGCCTCTTTGTCTTGCTTTTCCTTGCTGAAATATTGCATGTTATTTAGAATCAAGCTTTAGTTTATCAGAAACCCCAAAATAGAGACAATAGAGGGCTGGGTGAATTTTAGCATCGTTTTAGGTCTTAAAGTTTCTCACTGCTTTCTACCTTCACCCCATCTCACTCTCCATTACAGAATTTGTGCCTGCATCCCAGGAGCCACCAGTCCACACTTCTTTCGAGCTCTCAGACCCACAGGAGTGATCTCTGCCAGAAAGAGAAGAGGTACACACGCGAGGAACTTCACCTCTGCAAACTGAGGGCGGGATTGCAAAATCAAAGTTACTGTCCTTGACAGGGAAAAGTCTGCAACTTTAACAGACTTGCAGACTGGTACCCAGATGAAGTCAGAAATGAAAGGTTTTCTGAGCACTAAATTAATGGAAAAACTGTCAGGAGAGTAACAGAAGCAATAAACACGTTCCAGTTCAAGACGAGAGCAGTAATTTATAACTGCACTATCTGAATACCAAACTCTTTGAGAACTGGAGTCCTCTCTAGTCAGGGCACATGGATGCTCCTTTTTAGGAATATGTAGCAGCCTGCAGGGAAGATAAGGCACTTGCCCTGAGTGAAGAGACCCAGATAGGGGTGTACCAGGGTGACATAACGGGAACACACCACCAAGGGCATTCCCACCTCTCCTCAGGGCTGTAATTAGTCATTTCATTCAGGTCTTAGCACATCTGTCTGTTTTGTAAAACAAATAGATTTTAGGTTTCTTTCATCTTCCACTTTCCTGAAAAGCAGCTGCAGAAGTCAGGGGTATTTGCGGGGGGAGAACTGTGCAGGCGTTTAACCCAAAGATACAGCATGCAGCAGTGGATTTGCAGTGAGAACCGTGCTGGGAAGAGAAGGCAGTCATCCTACAGTGCGCAAAATCAAAGGAGGGGGAAAAAACAACCAAAAGGAAGAAGCCTGATGAACAGCCCCCTACGCTGCATTTCAGAGCCGTGCAGAAATAGCAAGTGTATCAGTCAGTCTCTCAATTTTTTCTACACTAAAGGGAAAAACCTCTCGCCCACCTACGTTCGCCAGGCTGCCAAGCCACAGGTGAGCTGCAGCAAGGTGCTACCGCATCGTGCGCCCCGCTCCTCAGGACGGAGCCTGCACAAAGCAGGTCTGGTACAGAGGGAAGCAGCCCGCCAGGCACTTCAGGTTTGTCCCAGAGCAATCCAGAGGTGCGCACCAGCAAACGCCACAATCAGAATTCATCTGGATAGCAAAGAGGCACCAAAGAGCAGCAACTTTTCCTAAATTCTCATGGAATGATTCACACAGCTCACTGTAGCCACAGGACATCCCACATGCCCAGACTTCTGGGCTGATTTGAAATAGCACTGTGCACTGACAAGGAAAGACAACATTTACTTTCTCTCATTACCTTTGTGATAAATCCACATAACCGTTGTTCATTTATCAGGAAAAACACACCACCTAAGGCTATGATACACAGTGAGGTCCCAAGACGCTAGGCGAGCCGAACTTGGCACAGTCTACAGCACGAGTGCTAAATGCAGCTCTGCAGCAGCAGCTTGTTAATGAGAAAACAGAATATACAGTGCAAAATGAAAGCATCTTCAGGTAAACCATGCTTAGCACTAAGAGAACGATCTATTTTCCCCGCAGCTAAGCGAGCCCACCTGCAGCCCAATGCGTGCAGGTTAGCTCATAAATGTAATTGTTGTTAATCCATGCATGACAGGCAACGCATGAAAACAGTTCATATGGGAATTAACTATGGTACAGAATACTTTGGCAGCTGGGTACAACAACTTGGAGCAAGAAGCGCAGCAGCAAGGACAAAACATATGTGAATAAGTTCCCAGGTGTGAATGCGAGATACCAGCCAAACATTATGCTTAAATCCACAAAATCCAGCCTGCTTGCCCTCTGCTCACCACCTGCCCAAGCCACACAGGTAAGGGAAGGGCTGAGCTGAGACCTGCTGCTCCACAGGCTGGCAGAGGTGAGCAGAGGGCACAGTGCTGAGCCCCAGCTGCACGGTGGGGCAGAAGCCCAGGGCAGAGCAGAACCCGGCGGGGAGCTTTCTTGGGGGGTTGGTGCCACCTAAGCCCAGGAGCGGTTTCATCCTTCTGGCTGTACTGTTCCGTTTCAGAGCAGAGAGAGAATGAAACCTTTCAATGACAAAGCCTTCTTGCTTCCACAGCACCAGGGTGAATCTTCAACAGAAGAAGAGACCTGGGAGCTGAGAGCCAGCAGAAGGCCAGGAAAGACACCTTTGGAGAAACCCGAGCACTGAAGTACAGCCAGACCCATCAAAAAGCCAAGGGACTTTGGAAAGATTGTAGGGGCTTTTCCTTTAACCGCTCGGATCCTAAGAACACTCTTACCACATTTTAAGGAATTCTTGAATATTTGCTCATGGCTATCCAATACAAAAATAGGTCTAGGAAAGACTTTTACAAATCAGGAGTTCAACTGTCCCAAAGCTGCAGGAAGACTGACTCAAGATGGGCAGCTGGCGGCCCCCAAAAGCCCTCGTTCTTGAGCCCCCAGAGCATCTTCTAAGCCTCAAAGGCCCGATGAGCCACAAGGTACACGCTCAGAGAGGTACGCTCTCGGCAGTTACTCACTGGCAGAACACACGCTGACAACAAATATTACAGTGGGCAGGACAACACCTGCAAGCTGGAGAAAGAAGCATGGAGATGCAGGGCTATCAGGTGCTCTTACGTGAAGGACAGGGAAGGAAGGACAGAAGCATCATTCCTCAGACACAGAGGAGCTGCTGACCACGCGGAGAAACACCAAGCAACGCAAGAGGGATATACGCATCTGCCAAGATTTGCGATCATCTTTGTGATCTGCTCAAAAATACACAAACACAGCCAGCACTCCAGCTGACTGATGGCTAACTGGAATCTTCAGACCAATAGCCAAAAAGTAACCCAGCACAGAGGCCTGTGCACGCTGTGCTGACCTGTAATGCTCTCTAGCGTCACAATCTAGTTTTACACTCAAAGTCCATTAACAGAGTTCAGTCAGGGAACAATTGTCTAATACAGACATAAGTGAGCTTGTGTTATGCAAACAAAACTTTCAGCGTCTTTTGACCTTGTTGAGCTGCACAAGATGCAAACAATTCAAAGCTCCTGCCACACTGCAAGACTTCCCGCTGTTCTGAAGGATGCAGATTGCTCCTAGCAGACACTGCAGTTGGTCGGTTGCTCTGAAGGAAGATTTAGACCAAAAAAAAAAAAAAAAAAGTAAAAAGAGAAGACAGGTGGCATGGTGAGCCAGAAGCTCTCTTTGGACTCTCACTGAAAGCACTGCTTCTTTGGATCAAGAGACAATTACTCCCTGGAGACCTGTCTGTTGCAGGCTCTTTTTCCAGAAACTAAACCAGACACTGTGATATCTGACCATCCTGTACAGATCTCAACCTAAACGTCTCATTCTGGCATCAGCACCCGGCCACGTCCACCTGAAACGGTCCCATGCAAGTGCCAGCCTGCTGTGCTGTGAGAGGCACTTGCGCTCCAGGCAGAAAAATTAAAAATCCATCCAGATTTAACAAGTGCTCACGCTCTGAGCACAGCTATGCTGTCACAAGCTGTCAACCCCTACAACTTGTCCTGGTTCTCCAAGGGAAGGCAGCTTTGCCTTTCCTCCTCTGCAGAGGCATATGCCCAAGTACACACCCGGGAAATAAGAACACACTCTCAGATGTGGCCTCCCCAGCTACCAGGGGAGATTTCCTCTCCTGGGGACCTGCTGCTGGATGGTATTTGCTCTTCTTTTGGCCAGGCTCAATCCCTTAAGCAACCTGCTTCACAGTGTCCTTTTCCTGGCATTTATTCAGCTCCATTTTTCTCCCCCAGTCCAGTTACAAAGCAGCAGAGCTGACTTTTTTTTAATCCCGGCTGCCCTCTAGTGAGGGATCGCCATCTCTGGTGCCTTGCTGTCACCGAGGCTCTCCTGGACCAGGGAGCCCAGGGACAGCCTCATCCTGCACAGCTGATCTCGTTACCCAAGCCCCAGCTCTACTGCTCTGTACAAGAGACATACAAAGCAACATTTATCGATGGTCCCTCATACCTTAGCGACAGCTCCAGCTTTTAAGGGAAATGCACATGAAAGTCAGCAAATCAAGAATTGGCACCAACCCACCAAGCTCCGAGTCCTGCTGCAGCTGGAGCACACACAAGTTGTTGGCCAGAGCATCATCACTTCGCACACTTCAGCGCAGACTGAGAACGGTGCAAGCAGCACAGGATCGCAGCAGAAGGGGTACCAACCGCTTGGACTTGTTCGTGTTCGGTAATCTCTGAAATCTCTCTATCCCTAACAGATCAGGCTGCAGAAACTGCAGCATGCAGCCCCCGTGGAAGCTGTGTCAGAGAAGGCAGGTAGCTTGACCACAGGAAGACAGCACAGCTGAAACTTGAGCAATAGGAAGAGTATAGAAATCAGCTTGAAATCTTGGAGTCTGGACACAAGTAGGGCTACTGGCTTTGGAAAGCGATTCATCTGATTTTTGGTGACTATATTGTGCAAGTAGAGAAATTACTTCACATGGAGAGCAGGCTGAGATTTATTTATATTCGTTCTTTCTCAGTCCCTTACAATTAATTCCATCTTTGTTCTAATCCTGATATCCAATACTGGAACCACCACCAAATGCATTTATTTATCTTCTCTGTTGAGCAAACAGGAATGCACCAGTAACTGCTGACATAACGTATTATTGAGGTCTGTCTTGCCTGACAGTACATTAACTTTAAAAACGTTATCTCAGGTACTGTTTTGCAGAACTGGCTTTATAATCAAAGACTTGATGTTTGGATTTCAAATCAAAAATCAGCATTAGGGAGCACAGTTACGCATCGGTTAGAAATAATCTTCCATTACACAGCAAACATGTAAACCTAATGGTGACTGACTACCCAAAAAAACAAACACTGCATTAGCAGCTCCCAAGGGAAAGAAATACAAGAAACATGGGAACCAGCTACAGCAGAACATTACCTGCACCCAAGGCATGCATCCACTAGGAACACAATCAGCACTTAATCTCCTGGTGCTAGCAACACCCTGCAGAACAGCAGAGGCCCTCCCTTAATGCACATACACGCCCGAACTCAATATTGCCCCACACACCCGAGAGCAATGGGAGTAGGAAGCAAGGATCAAAAGTCGTTGGTTTTGTTTCTTGCTCAGCCCACTGCCTGCAGTCACCCGTTTCCTAAAGTGAGGTGTCTAACTGCAGTAAATGCTCCTAATTCATGCTCTGCATTGCTCCGTATTCCTTTTCCTCCTGCAGCAGGTGGCACTCGGCATCAGCGTGAACCTGCTTGATGTGGGGCAGCTGGATCTCTGCAACTGCATTTGCCATTCCCCAGAGAGGAGGGCAGCGTGACCTCAGGCTCCCCGAGTTCCTGGCAGAGCCCCAGAGCGACCATTCCCTCCTCCCCATGTACCGCACGCAGCCCTACAGACTGCCCGCTGCACACTGCGCTGCAGAACGTACGCGTTTTAAGTAAATCACAACTCTGGCATACCCCCAGTAACGAGGTATTTTGTTTTTCCCCAGACAAAGAGAAAACAAAAGTAAATACTTAAAACTTTTTGAAAGAAGTCATTAAACCACATCAAGCTATAAATGCCTGAAAAATTGATCAAGTTTGTAACATTGCCATTAAGAATCAGGTGTGAAGAGTGGCAAGGTTTTATTTAAAAACGAGCCCATAGCAGGTCATATGCATCTGGAAAGCAGCATGCAGATCCCAAGGGCCTGAAGCCAAGGAGAGGTTAAAAAGAAACAAGTTCAGTCTTGTTGAAATTCGTTACTAGATACTAACGGCAGTAGCAATGACAACGCTTCCAGCTCGTGTGTTCCCCAGGGCTCCTCTCACTCCCAGCCCGCATTATTCGTATTATGGAGCGCTGGCACCTCGCGCGGGTTGGCTGAGCTCAGTTATCGGCTCCCTTCAAATCCAGCCAACCAGGCTGCCGGCTGTTGGGCTTTTTGGACACGCACAGGCCACGTAAAGGCAACAAGAACTGTTTGTTTTCCCAGGCCGCGGGCTGGGACTGGCAGGTGGTTTTGGAAAGAAGGACTTTGAATTGCAGTGGCGGGCCTGGCACGGCTGCTTCCCGGGCTGCAGCTGCGCTGGGTGACAGCGCAGTGTCACCACGGCTCCCGCCCAGGGGGACACGGAAAACCCACGCAGGGAGACCTCCGGGTGACAGCACAGATGGACGCTAGGGCTCAGACCGCGGCATGCCTGCCCTCTTGGCAGCGCAACCGCAGCTCGCCTGGCCAAACCACCAGCATTCCACCTGCCACCACCACGCGTGTCACCTCACGCGTCACCCACGCCACCGCCACATCCCGCGCCCTAAGGGACGACGCAGGGCGGCCCCTTCGGCTTCTCGCC